>ML685836.1:2146621-2191229 GCA_007922175.1 Pelusios castaneus
GTACATTAGACTAAAAGTCAGGAGACCTGGATTCTATTTTTAGTTTTGTGTGGACCTGATATATGAGCATGGGAAAGTCACTTCCCCTCTTCGTTTACCCCAAGAAAAAAGCACCCAGATATTTTAAGGCATACTAACCTCTGCATTTTACATATCTCCAGTCTGGTGCAATGTGCAGTGATTTGGAATCGCAACTTTCTTTAGCTTGGTCAAGAACAAGAAAGCTAAAAGACAAAGGATAACTTGTTTTAAAATAATTCTTAAAGTTACAAAACATCTGTAATTAGTTTATTTATTATTAATTAGCATGCATATTCTGGTAGCAATCTACTGTTAGTGACATCATAAATGCCTCAACCAGAGCCAAGGCCCCATTGTGGTAGCCACAATGGTAGCTCCTGTCCAGAGGAGCTTAAATCTAGACAAGACAAACAAGTATAGATAGTACAATTTCTTCCCACTTTCCACTCACATAACAAACAGTTCTTCCACCTTTCTCCACCCACCAGCCAATTTCCTTCACCACTCTTATTCCCACCAAATGCTTTCCTTCCACTTTACTCACCCCAATATGAAAACATTCAGCCTCATTCTAGTTGTAAGAGTTATGGGGGCACAGTGGAGAAATGCCAAAATTGTCTGAAGATGTGTTTCCAGCCATTTCCATCCTCCAGGGATTGTAGAGAGAGATACCTTTTTTCTGCCCAATGTGGGGAAAAGGCAGGTGACTCACATAGTCTTTCCCTGCCCCACCATCCCATCACGTGCTTGGCAGCAGTCTGGCTCCTGGCCACCTCACCTAAAATGCATTTTGTTTCACAGCTGTTAGGAAGTCTGGCTCTTGGCACAGAACTTTATGTATAGATCAGAAATATCCTGGTAACATCCTAGTTCAGTGACACTCAGACTGAGACTCACAAACCACAAGTGGCTCTTTTATGTGTCCTATTTGGGGTCAGGAAGAAAATTTTTCCCTGAGGGCAGTTTGGCAGAGACACTGGGGGTTTTTTCCCCCCTTCTTCTCTAACACAGAGAACGTGTCACTTACTGTAGGATTCTCTGTACTTTAAGATCTTTAAACCATTATTTGAGTACTTCAGTAGCACATTAGGGGTGCTTCTAACCTTGTAAATTAAGTCGACTTAAGCTTGCTTAAGTCGACTTAATTTACTCTGTGTCTACACTACGCTTTCCTTAAGTCGACTTAAGCAGCTGCTTAAGTCGACTTTGTTAAACCTACTTTTAAGTTGACTTTCTGCTTAAGTCGACGTTCTAAAGTCGACTTAAGCCAGTGTAGACCTGGAATAGCCCTAAATCGACTCTAAGTCGACATAGGGCTCTCTAGGACTTCCCCACTGCCCTCCCTGCCAGGGTGGCTGGCACAGGGAGAGCCTGGCATGCCCCCCCACAGGGCAGGGCAGAGCCCTGCCCACCCTGCCTCTATGCCCTGCCAGGGTCCTTGTCCCCCGTTGCCCCATTGTACCCAGGTACAATGGGGCAAAGGCTGAGCCCCCTGGCAATTGGCAAGGGGTGCCCCCCTGCCACGGGGACCAGTCCCAGGTCCACCTAGCCCCTAGAAGTCGACCTAGGCATTCAGTGTGGATGCTCTAGGGAGTGGTCCTGCTTTTTAGCAGGGGGTTGGACTAGATGACCTCGTGAGGTCCCTTCCAACCCTATTATTCTATGATTCTATGATTCTATGACTTTGTAGGGTTCCCTGAAAGTCGACTTAAAATGTAAGTGTGGACATGCTAAGTCGATTTAAATTAACAAGTGTAGACATAGCCTAAGGGTCTATTACAGGAAAGTGTGGGTTAGGTTCAGTGGCCTGCATTATGCAGGAGGTCAAACTAGATTATCATAACAGTCCCTTCTGACCTTAAAGTCTATGGCTATGTCTACACTTGAAAAGTTAGGTCGACTTAATTAGGTCGAGTTTAAATCGACTTAAAGTGGACCTTATTAAGACGACTTAATAAAGGACAACTTAACTTTTCACGTGTAGATGTGGCCCCTTTTCGACCTTATTAACCCCGGGGATCCCCTGTTGGCTGGAATGCTGGCAATTGCTGGCACAGCACTCCAGCTGACAGGGGAAACCCCGGGGATCCCCTGTCGGCTGGAGCGAGTTCCCTTCTTGCCTGGACCCTGCGGGTCTGGGGAGAAGAGTGCAGGGCTCCCTTCTGGCTGGGACCGCTCGGTCCCGGAGAAGGGAGTTCAGGCCGCGGCTCCCTTCTCCCCAGGACCCAAGTGGTCCCAGCCAGAAGGGAGCCCCCATGCTCCTTTCTCCCTCAGTTCACTCGGGGCTGGCAGCTTCCTGGTCTCGCGGAAAACCAGCCCCTCGTGGGACTGGCTGCCCCAGAACGAGCTGCTCATGGCTTGCCTGTCCTTGTGAGAAGAGACAGCCGTATGCAGGCTGGCTCTCCTCGGGACAAGTCGCGAGCAGCATCCCGGGGAGAAGGGAGCCCCCAGGGCTCTCCAGCCAGTGTTTCAGCAGGGATTCCCTCTGGCTGGAGCCCTGGCTGAGGTGTCCTTCTCCCCGGGACCGCAGCTCCTCTTGCAGGGAAGCCATGAGTCTTGGGAGAAGGGAGCAGGGGCTCCCCAGGGGACAAGGGAGCCATGGTGGCTCCCTACTGCCAGGGAGCAATGCAGGGCTCCCTTGTCCCCCCGCCCTAGGTTGACTTTTAGAAAAAGTCGATTTAGGGCATCCACACTGGCTTAAGTCGACTTAAGAAGTCGACTTAAGTGCTAGTTCAAATTAAAACTAGGTGTCATTAATTTGAACTCACTTTTCCTTAATTCGACTTAAGGAGCATCTTAAGTCGAATTAAGGAAAGCCCAGTGTAGATGTGGAGTAAATTAAGTTGACTTAAGCCTCTGTAAATCGACTTAATTTCTAAGTGTAGATGCACCCTATGAGTCTATGACCCTCTCCTACAACTCTTTGTAGCACATGACATTAAAACGATGTGATTTAATTATTAACCAATCCAAGTTATTATCTAAATTGACACTACTGTGGCTCTTTGGGTAATATTGATTGCTAAATTGACTCCTGAACCACTGACATTTGAGTATCACTGCCCTAGTTTCTTTCTCATCTTGTCTGTTTCCAGTAAGTTTGCAACTTTGACTCCATTGTCTAGAAATTTCCTCATTGCTGTATGGAACTCTTTACTCCCTACCAAATATGTGGATTAAATTACGTGCAATCTTGCAGGTGTGCTAGTTATCTAATCTTGGTTTCCTGACTGTACCAAAATTTCTTCATAGTCAGATTTCTTAATCTTTTAGTATAATTGCCTTGTGACTGTAAGAAAAATGCATGCTTCAGTAAAGCCATGGAAACAAAGTCTCCTGAAAATCTTTGAACTCAACTGGTTCTGCCAAGGCTCTTAAGGGACCTCTGTGAGGCTTGTAAGTGCCAGAATCCACAAAAGTGACTACCAAACCTTGGATTTTGTTTGTGTGGGTATGTGTGGTAGACTATAGGATATGTGTGTGTAAATGCCGAGGATTACCTTTTTAATATGTCCCCCAGCTTCTTAACTCCAAAGTCCAGATGTGTCTCAGAAAGTCGAGCAGGACCTGTGATCAGTACACAGAACCATTTTTTCATTGCCAGCCCTCTTTTATGCAGGGTTAATTTGGCACCTACTGTAAAATGGATCCATACTTTTGCACCCACTTTATATTATAGGTGTCATGTGCAACACCTGCACTATAGAAATGATCAGAAATAAACATGAGAGATATGCCTGAGTTGAAAAATGTGTATATGTCACATTTTGGCACATTGGAGTGTCACGCACCACGATTTCAGCTTGGCCCATTTAGAGAGAGATAAGGAGAGGATAACCATAAAAATTCAGTCTGAATCTGAGTTTGGAGCTACTGGGAGAACGTAATAACAAGATCTCAGGCCAAACTTTCTTCCACTGCAGCCAATAAAAAATAATTATTGCACATGTCACAACCCTGCAGAGCTCTGTCAACATACCCTATGCACCTAGTGGTTCTTCCTCTTTCTCTCTCTGAGAAAATTTCTCCTTAGTGCCTAGCCAACTCTCAAAAATTGGAGTATTAATCAGTGTAGAAGGGATGCTATTTGATGCTATTAAACAGAGTAGCTGCCATCTCTCCATGCTTCCTTCTGCAGCAAGTTACTGAAAGCAGAACAACAAAGGAGCCAACTGTACCATTCATTAACAGCAGGAGGCCAGAGGAACAAGGAATTGATAAAACCCTCTACCTTCTGTTGCTCTAAGACCAACTCAGCTGCGAGTTGTCCTCAGTGAGGAGTCAATGCCTCCATGTGTCCTGCTACAGCAGTGGACCTCTGTTCTGTGGCTGAGCCCATGGAATTGTAAAGCTTTTAAAATACGTACCCCTTGTTTGTTTCCAATGAGATGACCATATAAAGAAAAACATACAAACAAATGAGAACTGCTTTTATAAATGCTTGCTCCAATGTTTGCCCCTAAGAAAGACATGTATGTGTGTGTAGCCCTTGCAGCCAGGTGTTAATGTCTTTGCACAAATGAAACAGGCATGTGGACTTCTATTTTTTACCATATAATTTAAGAATATGTAGTAAAAATGAAAGTGCAATAGCTGGAATCTGATGCATAGACCAGAAGCCCTATAAAGGACTGTTCCATTCATAGTTGGTTCCAGTTATTGGTTGATGCTCTCTGCATACCATTAGTTTGCTAAGTTTTAGTAAAAATGAGCCTTTGCATGAACTTTGAGCAAGATTTGGGTAGTGGGTGGAGAGTGTGTGGTTAGTTAATTTCTACAAATTTTTGTGTGATTTCATTGCTATGATTTGATTTGTTTTTTAATACAGTAGTTCCGCTAGTCCACATATGGTATGTTACATGACTCTATGAGATAGATTTTTGAGGTTGGCAGATCTCACCCATTCCATCTGTGGATCTCTCACCCCTGAAAGGAGAGGAGCCATACAACCTGCAAAGGCCCAATAGGGACATACAGTGTGTGACAAAGACCTCAAGTGGACAAGCAAAATAAAATAAATAAATAAATAAAATCATTAGTACAGGAAGCTTAGTATGTTGTGGGATTCTTTTCTATAGTATAAATACCCTTTCCACAGACTCACTTTGGTCATTCTTTATTTCTAATGTAAATAATTATCAGCACTATAAATTGAGGAGACACTATGTTTGTGTGGAACTTAGGTAAGTTTTGCACTAAAATGACTGATGAGAAGCAAGGGATATTTGAGGGATGTGCGTGAAAATCAGCATAGTTTCACAGAAACCAACTTAGCCACACATTTATCCCTGTGAGGTGTGACCCTACGGTGTTATGATCTAGCAATGGATTAAAAAATGTATCTCAAATAATAAGTGCTATTCTTACCTAGCAATTCATATAAAAATCATCATACAATGATATTTTACAAGCTACCTTTTGAAAATGCATCTTTAGTTCTTGACTACTTCCACTTCTTGGATTATTTAATAGACACAACCCAATGGTTTCCCAAACAATCTTTCATTGTCAAAACGCTTCTAGAGTATTGCAAATAAAGGGGACAGAAGTGTGTGTTGATAAAAAGTCTTTTCCATGCCCATCTGGAAGTGTAAGCACTTTAAAATTAAAGGTAAAGCTTGAATGAACAGTGGAAAAAAGGGAATTTCCTGTTTTTAAGAAAACCATATGTGAAAATGGAACTCTCATTTCATTTGAAACTATGCTAGTCCAAAAACACTAATAAAAATGAGTAAAATGTCTTGTTTATCATTGATCCAAAGAAGATATTTGCATAAAGTTAAATACACATAAAATGGGGGAGAATTTGGACCTGACAATCGAAGAAAAACTGGTAGACCAAGTTTATCATTAATATCTGCAGAAGTTATATTTAAATGACTTTCAAATTTCTCCACCGCACATTGAGAATAAGACAAGCTGCATGCAGGGAGAATAGATGGATACTACTTGGAGTTGATCAGCATTTATCAGTAGGGAAATACTAGTTACTGCAATACCAGATGACAATACAGTAATGCTACTTTGCAGGTTTACAGCACCTTCCATCTGAAAAGCTCAAAAGACTTTACACACAAAAATAAATAAATAAATAAATGCTGCTGCTACTACTACTACTAATAATAATGCCTACCCCTTATACAGTACTTCTTATCCATTCATCTCAAAACACTTTACAAAAGAGGTCAGTATCATTCTCATTTTCCAGATGGAGAAAGTGATGGACAGAGGGAGTTCATTCATTCATCCTTGTAGTGTTGCTGTGAGCTAATCTATTATCTCCACTTAGTTCAAACTCATGATTGATGTAAGCAAATGAAACTCAGTTGGCCCTACAGATCGTTAAATGCAAAACTAATGCTTTTTATATATCATTAAGAGTCAAATCCTAAATCATAACTGAGGTAGGCATTAGGCAGACAACCAGAGTGAAGGTAGAGGGAAGAATTCTGCCCTCAGGCAACAGAATAGTATGGAGCTGATCAGCAGAGGCTACTTCAGCCCAGTGTTTGAAGTCGTTCTTGGTGGTCCCAACACACTTCTCTCTTTCCTTTCCATGGCAGCAAGTTGTTGGGTATCTTTATGATGACAGATACTCAGTCCCTGCCTATTCCCAGCACCTTGCTGCACAGAGAGCCTAAGTGGAGCCAATCTGTAGGCCATCTAAAGGATGCCTCCTTACTCTACTTTGCATTATAACTCCATCTCGTCTACTGACAAGATACCCTGGAGGTCCACTAAGGAACAGACAGGATTTTTCTCTAAAAAGGAGAACAGGTTCAGTTTAGCACTTTCACTTATAGATGCATGACTATAATACAAACATGGGAAATCTCTAACTCCTCCATTCAATTTAGAATAATTTCAGCTCTTAATTTACAAAATGTGTTACCAGAAAAGGAAATGAAGTAAAAAATGTAGAGAAAATACTTCTAGCCGGAACACTGGTAAGATGAGGGCACAGAAGGGAAAATTATCAGAAAAGTCGGTCAATTAAGTATTACCACTGGATGTGGATGAATCATATTCAACAAATAATTTGAGAGATTTTCCTATACTTGTCAAATTATTCTTCCAGTGGTTTCCCTCAGTATTCATCCATCTTTAATTGTAAAAAGCAAAGTAGTAAATGTAATGTAGTTTCTTACTCTCTCACCCCCTTAGCAGAGATAAGAATTGAGAGTATTTTTCTTACTGATAATCACAGATAACTTAAGATGTATGTAGGTACTTTTATTCTGTAGAACATAGTTTCCAATTTAGCATTGTCTCTAACTCAGGGTATCTCAAAATTAGAGAGTGATTTTGAAATTCTGGTCCATACAATTTTACTGGGTACAGTCCTGCTCTTATTGAAGTTAATGAGAGCTTTGCCATTAACTTCATTCTGCATTTGACCTAACTTTACATGATGCCTCATATGATTGATTGAAAAACCCAATTTAAGACTAACTTGGCATATGGGCCGATCATGAGCGGCATGCTGTGCCCCTAAGGACCCCCCCACCCCCACTGGCCCTGGCCCTCAGCACAGCCTGGGGCCACAAGAGCCTTACGCTGTGGTTCCAGGCCCCTGCTGGCCATGCTTCCCTCCTGGGAGCAGGGCTGCAGGGAAAAGGAAGCCGCGGCTCCTGTCCCCTGCTGTGTGTTCCCCCCCACCCCTGCTGGGAGGCACGGCCAGGAGGGGACAGTAGCCCCGCGCATGGGGGCAGGGCCAGCAGGGAGAAGGAGTCTGGCCCCTCTTCCAGCACCTTTTGGACCCCTGGCACCTGCAAAGGTTGTCGACCGCTGGACTAATGCTGTAATGCGGGGACACGCTAAAGCCTAGAGTGGAGCACCCACAGGGACACTACTCGAAGGAGAAATAATGGTGTCTGAACTGTGTAAATAAAAAATCTTGTTAGACTAACATCCATGTTTATAGATTAAACCTCTTTTAAAGGTAACGTCCCATCTGTTGTGATACATTGATAGATATTGAAGCAAGATTGATGGTTTTCTTCATTTTTCTCCCACTAAAAAATCCTTGACTTCTATTTTTATATATTCTTTGCCTTTTTAGTGTTCCCTTCAGAGTTTTCTGTTTACCTGCTCATATTGATGCTAGTTGTTATCAAAATAAACCGTGTGTTGTTTTTCCCTCTTCTTAATCAGTTTATACAATAAGAGATACATATGTCTTTTAGTACTTTAGTGAATGAATAATGTGGTCTAGAATCTTATACAAAACCATTCTCAGTCTGTTGAGTTCCTTTCTAAGAATTAGTCTCAATTAATGATAGATTCTCCACCACCTTCCCAAATTTGATTGATGTCGATGCTTCTTTAAAGAGTTCAACAGCAAAGACACTGGATAGACAACTGTGTTGACGACACTGTTAGAAGATGGGGGATCTCTGAGATCCCTCTCCTACAGCTGAAATAGAAACACTTTGAAGACAGACACTTTTATAAATAACAATCCTCAGTTCAGGAAAATATTTAATTTTGTTTTCTTTGAATATTTGAAAAAGATAGTTGGTCAAAATATCTATGTGAGGAACTGATTTGACTGATGATTTCTCCCTCCCACAAAAGCCATCACTCGACTTTTTCTTTCAGTATGATTTAAACAGCGGAAACTGACTCACAAGGGGAATGCTGGGAATATATCTGTTAGAAGTTACTCATTAAATGCCTAATCTAAATGACTATAAACAATTTCCAAGACACACTGTTACAGCTATTACTAAGATTTAAAATGTGATTTGTAGAAAGTGCATCACCAGTAGCCTGTGCTTACATTGATGGGTTCAGCAAAGATGAAGGAAGCTCAAGAAAACTCCACAGCTGTTTGAAAGGGGCGAGCTTGCTGCTAAAAATCAAGATGATAATCTCTTTGTTTAACAAATAGATGATAGATAATGATTGTACTAATTTGTTGACTGAAAAATGAAAGTGAAATGCAAAAATATATTTCCAACGGTGTCTCCATCTGCTGTCAATTTCACAGCTTTTATTTATTTAATTCAAACTGCCAACCTACCAAACTGCAAGGGAAAAATTGTACAACTGTTTAGTTTTACACCTCATTTAAACTAAACTGTGTCATCAGCCACATTAGGAGTCTGGCTGTGTAGAACTAGTCACTGCCTTGATGGGGGAAGACTGGGGTGGTAAGGGTGGAAGGGGGGTCAGTTAGTAACTGCATTTCTTGTGGCAGGGTTTGGTGAGAGGTTGTAGAGAAGGGTGCACCATCTTCCTAGGATAATCCAGCCAACTCGGCTCTGTGCATGCCAGGCACACCATAGGCCATTCCAAGGAAGACAGGACAGAAGTGTACTATGGATCAGCCTCCTCATTTCCTCCCTCCCTTACTTTTAATGGACCAGCCAAAAAAACGCATACTACAGGGGGGAAAATGGTTGTAAACAGGAAATGCTGCACTAAGGAGGGTTAGCAAAGACCATGCAAATGCAAAGGAAAGAGAAGGGGTTGTTTCTGCCTATTATGTATCATCATTCTATCACAGGGAAATTGTAGCATTCATCTTTTTCTTACAGTCTCTTTCCCATCTTATTTATCACTTTCCAGTTGTCTCTTTCTTTTTCTTAGGTAGCTTTCCTTGAAATGTTTTTGTCATCATGCAGAAAAGAGCTAGACAAATGCAACTACAGGGTCTCAATCTATGGATAAAAAGTTGGTGTAGGAGGGAGGGATTCAAATTTGTGAGGCACTGGGGAATCTTTGAGGAAGATTCTTTGTAAAAAGGATGGACTCCATCTTAAACAAAGTGGAGCCAGATTGCTGGCACAAAAAATTAGGAAGATTTGGAGGCTTATTTAAAGTAGACGGTAAGGGAGAGACTGACAGGTTCTGAGGAACATTTAGATCAGACAAAGACATCTGCTATGGATGTCAGTAACACAAAACAATGCATATGTAAAGGAAAGAATTACGACAGCACTGAGGAAGCAGAGGTTGAAGTCATTACTAGCCAAAAGGATAACAACGGTGCAGATAAGAGCGTTATATTAAGAAAGTACCCACAGGGAAAAGACTACAAATGTCTATGTGCTAATCTATATAACTAAACCACAGTTGTATATATGCACGGCGGGACGTGGACGCAGCTCCTGCGCGTGCATATAACTGATACAGCTATGCGCGTGCAGCAGCTGAATCCACATCCATGCCGTGTATAAGCCTGTGGATTAGATAGCTCGCGCGCACGGCTGCCCTCCCGCCCACCCAGCGGCTCTCTTACACGAATTCCCGCCCAGCGGCTATAAGGAAATTTTTGATTAAATTTTTTCAATTCACCATTTCATGATTTTGTGGTTTTTAATTTGTATAATTTTACCCTTTGAACTCCAATGTTTTTCTTACTTATGAGTGCAGAAACTCAGGACACTCCACCCTCCATCATTTCTCATCCCTGAAAAGTTTGGAGTAAACACTAAGTGATTACCATTCTTCAATTTGCGATTCTTTAGAGAATCGGGGGTTTACTGATATGAGAAGATTAAAAGCAAAAATAGCAGAGTTTGAATTCCCAGCAGTAGAACACAATTTATATACATATTTCCAAGGGTGAAATAAGGCAATCTAGTATCCTATGCATACTGTGACATAGGACTCCCATGTGATTCTGCTCCTTGGCCCCACCCCTGCATTAGGACCCCAGTCCAACACATTGAAAAGAAACATTTGTATTACTCATACACCTTAGAGGGTTCTAAATTAACTGTATGAACTCAGGAAAGGGTATATTTCTGCATGGCTGAATGAAGACATCTGCTCACTGTGCAGCTGCAGTCTATGAAAGCAAACAAAAAGTTAGGATGTAGAAGGGACGGGATGGAAAATAACATGGTAAGTATTATAATACCATTATATATATATCAATAACACTGTCTCATCTAGAATATTATGTGCTCCAAACCCACCCAGGAATATTGCAGAAATAGGTTGGGTTCAGATAAGGGTGATGAAAAAGATTAGGGGCATAAAATAGTTCTTGTCAGAAGAAAGTAGAAAAATAAGCAGAACTTGATAAAAGTACATAATATCCCAAATGGGATAGCCAATACAGATTGGAACCTCCTGTTCTCTCTGTCTCACAATACAAAAACAAAGGGGCAGTCAATTAAATTAAAAGGTGGTAAATTCAAAATTGATAAAAGGAAATAATTTTTCCACACTATGTATAATCAGACTGTTGAATTCATTACTACAAAAATGTCACTGAGATAAATAATTCAGCAAGCCTCAAGGGCTATGTCTACACTAGAAAACGTTAAGTTGACTTTGTAAATTGACTTAATGAGGTTGACTTTAATTCGAC
The DNA here is from genome assembly GCA_007922175.1 of Pelusios castaneus. Classification (NCBI taxonomy): domain Eukaryota; kingdom Metazoa; phylum Chordata; order Testudines; family Pelomedusidae; genus Pelusios; species Pelusios castaneus. The sequence goes on from ML685836.1 coordinate 2,157,969, forward strand.
TTAACAAAGTGGACTAAGTCAATTTAAGTCAACTTAGTCCACTGTGTTAAGTCGATCTAACCACCCTTAAGTCGACTTAATAAAGTCGACTTAAAGGTTACTCCACATCCACACTGTCCGTAAGTCGACTTAAGGAGTCAACTTAAGGCTTAAGTCAACTTAATGGGTGGTTCTTATTAAGTTGACTTAAGTTTTCATTAAGTCGACTTAAGGAATTTCTTAAATCGACTTAATGAAAGTCTGGTGTAGACAGGGAGTAATTTAGATTGACTTATGCATCCTTAAGTCAACCTAAATTGCTAATGTAGACATACCCAAGGAACCGGACATTTATATAGATTAGAATGACTAGCACTGGTATAGTTAATGCCAATAAACTATGGAAGAAATAGTAAACCTCATGCATGGGGGTTTAAAACCAATCTCCACCAATTAGAAATTAGGAGGAAACAATGTTGAAGGCAGATTTAACCCACAGCTGGAGTATCTGAGGCATTTATTTCACCTGCCTCTAAAGCATCTGATATGGACCATTGTTGGAGACATGATATTGAACTAGATGGCCTACAAATCAGATCCCAGCATGACAAGTCCTCTGTTGCCATACACAAAAAGCAAAACAAGTATTTTTCTGTCTAGATGATTTATTTCAGATTAAGAAAAACAATAAACTAAAAGAACAAACTACAGAGTCTCCACATGGGGGGCGGGAGAGAGAGAGAGAGAGAGAGCGCAGAGGGAGTGTCTCTGTATCAGCACTGGACTACAAAATGCCAGCTGTCTTAAAGATATCATCCATCAGCACGCAGGGTGACTGCCTCGAACACAGAAAACCACACACAAAGAATGATAGCACCCCTGTCAGTTGCATATCTTTTAAAAGACCAAAATGGTTTGAAGTGAAAATGGTTTATATTATTTAACTTCCCTCATCAGGCAAGAAGAAAAGGGTCAGCCAATGAAATGAAAGGGCAATACTTTTACAACTGATAGGAGAAAATACATATTTTATGTCATGCATGGCCAAACTCTGGGACTCGTGTTAGGTATACTGAGGACAGGATTGGAATAATAAGAATACCTTCAATGATATTCAACAGAGTCTTGTGGCACTTTTAAAGACTAACAGATTTATTAATCGCATGAGCTTTCGTGGGAGAAAATCCCACTTCGTCAGACGCTTTGAAGATAGGAAAGTTACAGAGTGGGAGGAAATTAAATGCAGGGGAGTGTATGACATAGCATCAGGTCAGGCTGTAACAGCAAATCAAAATAGGTGTTAGGATTCAAAACACTCTATGTGCTGTTCCCCAGTGTTTTGAATCCTAACACCTATTTTGATTTGCTGTTACAGCCTGACCTGATGCTATGTCATACACTCCCCTGCATTTAATTTCCTCCCACTCTGTAACTTTCCTATCTTCAAAGCGTCTGACGAAGTGGGATTTTCTCCCACGAAAGCTCATGCGATTAATAAATCTGTTAGTCTTTAAAAGTGCCACAAGACTCTGTTGTCTTTCTACAATAGATTAACACGGCTACCCCTTTGGAATTCAATGATATTAGCTTTCTAAAGTAAACAACACTCAGGCTCCAGGATATAAACCAACCACTACTTGTGAGTGCAGAGGGGCTAGGAAGAACATTTTCCCCCTTAGCCATGTTAATGTTTAATTTTTAATTATATGGGTTTTACCCTTCCTCTGAAATATTTGGGGTTTGGCCACTGTCAAAAGACAGGATATTGGATCAGAGGGCCCTTTGGTATGAGTGATTCTATATTCCTTTTGTTTCAAAATCTCCCTTCCTGCTCTACAAGGGTGGTCTTCTCCATGTTGTGAACAAATCTCTGCCAAGTTATTACATAATTATTTATTTTTCAAATGGCTTTATAGAGCAAATGTTCCCATGTGAGCATACGCTCTTCTTTTACTGACTTTTGCTGTGCAAGTTGAATACTGAACCTCATCCAGATCCCATTGAAGTCAATGGGCAAAACCCCCACTGAGTTCACCAAGATCAGGATTTGGCCCACTGACTTTTATTCTGTCCAACTCCTGCCCCAGAGTGAAACTAGCAAACAGCAGACACAGATGTTGACATTAATTATACTAATTTTCAGGCTAACATGAGAGTTCACGGGCATAACCCTTGCTTTTGTCTTCCTCATGGATGACAATCCTTACAAGTATTTCAGCATGGTGATGGACAAGCCTTTAAAGATTCAGAAGTTCAGTTCAGCTAAACACTCTAAAATTCAGAGGTCTAGCTGAAGCTTGTCTAAAATAATTAAACTGCTACAAAATTGGGCTGGAAATCTAGTCAGATGTTGCATTCATGGGATTTTCAATATTGCATGCTTCTGATTGGTCCAGAAATAATAATATATGGCACTTATATAGCACTTTTCACCCACAGATCTCAAAGCACTTTGCAATGGAGGGCAGATTTTATCATTCCTATTTTACCCATGGGGAAACTGAGGCCCAGACACCTTAAGTGATGTGTGGCATTGGAAAAACAAATTACTGGCAGAACTGGAATTGAAGTCTATTCATGGTCACTGCTCCCCACCCTAACTACATAGCCTACCTTTTGGCCTATTTAAACACTACACTTTCTGCAGAAATTTCATTGTCTTTTCAAACAAATGTTTGAAAATGTTTCAGTTTAAATGTCCAAATGTTTCTGTACTTCAAAAGCCTCAGTTCTGATTTAGTTAGAAATATAAACAAATGTTAGCGTATGTTAACTCAGGGCAATGCCTTCTTTTCAGGTATTTTCTTTCCAACTGTTGTCAGAAACTCTGTATTTGTGCCATGCTGTTATTATTGGACTTTTCCTTGCCATAAGGCTGTCTGCCACAATATAACAGAACAGTCTTTGTCTCTCGCCCAATCGGCAAAGCTTGCGATGGGTGACTTTCAACAAGCCTGGAGTTTCGAATCAATTCAGATGTGCTTTCGAAAAATTCTGGTTCTTATCAGAAGGTTATATGGCTTTCTTGTATGATGTTTCTGGTACTTCAGATCATGTTTGAAAGTGTCACCAGAACAGCCTTTTGTTTCCATTCCCCATTGGAACACCAGAATAGAAAGAAACATGAAAATTAAAGTTGGAGGTGTGCAGGCTTAATCAGAAATGCAAAGAAATGTTTGCTCCAAGTTCATTTCTGAAAGTGGGCAAAATTCTGGCATGATGAGAATTCTTGTTGTTTCTAAACCGATTCACTCCTCCCCTCCTCTCTCCAAATGATTGCAGCTAATATTCTGGCAAAACTTTGTCATGTTTTCAGTATATTTTCTTATTTCTTATTTTGCGCGAATCATCACTAGGCACTCATTCCCGAAACCCTTGAGTGTGTGGGTTATTCACATAAATATATCTCATTGACTTTTCAGGACCTATGGGAGTAAAGATTACAGAATTGGACCATACATCTGTTCAATTACACTAGCCAAGATCCGGGGCAGAAACCTGTGCATTTGTCTGACAACGAGAAGAAGCAGGAATGAATTTCTCAATTATAGTGTCATAAATAAAACAACTTTGGATGGTTCAACAGGAGATTAAGATGCTCAAGTAGAATTATGACTCTTGTCAATGAGACTAGGAAGCTTGCTGTTTACATCCTTAAAATACATTAAGTGATTGATTGGTAATTAACCAACAGATCCATTTGACATGAAATGATTTATAACCAAGCAACAGGTTTGTTTCAGTACCAGATACTTTCAGGTATGGTACATCTTTCTTTCTTTTTTTTAGAAACATTTTAAGTATAAAAAAGGTAAAGAGATTTTTTTTTTTATAAAAACCTTTTTACAGTTTATTTCCTATCATTAATTGTTAAAATATAAAAAATGATGATCTGACTAAATGAAGCAGGATATTAAATGGTGAATTTTGTCTGTGTAAACAAATAAATAATTATTTACAATCTTCGGCAAAACAAAATGAAGTTTCATTTATCTCATTCTCTCGCTCTTTCTCTCGCTCTCTCTCTGACACACACACACACAAACACTCTTGCAGAGGAAAAAAGAAAAAGAAAAAAGAAAATCATCATAAATAATTTACATAGAATAGGAAAAATATGGTACAATCTAAATATAAACATCTTCCTTCCGACACTGATGACTTGCTTTCATTAAACAAAAAACCCTACACGTCCATCACAATCATTACATTTAATGAAGTCTCCCCACCTTCTCATTGGGATTTGGGGATACAATTTGAAACACCAAAAGTATGAATTGCAACAAACTCAAAACCCTCGTACAGAGGATTTAAAAAAAAAAAAAAGTTTGTTAATATGAAGAGACTATAAAATGTGCAATAAAGCCCCCAAATGTGAATTCTTTCTAATGAATATAGCAGTAAAATCTATTTAAAAAGGAAAAAAAAAAAAAGAGCTGAGTCAACATTTGGCTCACCGTGCCCTATAATAAGGCAAGAGATATGGTATTATTCCCTTAGTAAACCTTATCTGTGATTAAAATTAAACCAGCAAGAATTTTTTTGTGAACAAAGCTCATACATCTTAAACAAAACAAAAAAGTGTTAAATACTTGCATACTACTGTATAACTGAATAACTGCTATATCTGCTTAGAATAAACACTGGTATCCCTTTGGCATTAGTTTTTTTTAAAAACATTCTATATACAGCAGACATAGGTAACAATATAAAATACTAAAATTAGGATAACAGTATATATATATTAAGGTTCCATTTATAAATACCTCATTATTATTTAATCATGTGCTACTTTGGAGCATGCTCGATTGTAATTACATAAAACCACGTTTAAACAAATGTGCACATTGCTTCAATGATATCTACATATTGTGATATGCTTTCTAACAGCACAGCTTGCTCTAGCATTATTTCTTAATAATATATTCCTAATGCACTCTATGACATGCTTTAAAAATCAATAATCAGAAAAGGTAGCTGTATGTATAATCATGATAAATATTAACTAAATATTTATAACTGGAACCTTAATTTCCAAATTAGGTAATAGTAGCAGTGCTACCTTTTCATAATCCTAGATCAGGATTCAGGATGTCAAAGTGCTTTTTGCAGCAGAGGTGACCAAGTGGTTCAGGTTCAATTTATTTTTGGTGGTCATGGAATATGTTTAGTCAAAGGGAATGCAAAACAGGTTGTACACTGGCCAACTGGAAGCCATTTAATAAAATCCATGGTGAGGGCTTTAAGTACTTAACTGAATTGCTATGTTTTGTTATGTTGAAGGTTAAGTTTTGGGGTTCAGCTGTATCCGTCCTGATTTAAATCCACACAAATAACATGGATTGGTATTTCTAATAAGGCATTATTTGAAACTAAAAATCTGAGGTTTAAGCAACCTCTGATCTTAAAAAGTATTTCTGAAGAGTTAACATCCTTATCAGCTGAAAGATCTTTTTGCAGCAAGCCATCTTCATATTATGTGGCCTTCACGTTATCCTCCAATGTCTTCTTCATAATTAGGATAGATACTGTTGCTGTGCTCCCTTTGTTATTTGCTGAAATTAGGCTCAGAGGTTTTGTGTTACTGAGATCCAGCCCTGATCGGAGTAAGGGAAGTGTCAACCCTAGGCATAAAAAAGTGGTTTTAACACTTCTTTTCTCACTTAGTTTAGGACAATGGATGATACTCATCCCCTTTTTCTTCAAATATATATAAATACATTAAGTAATTACATTTTATATGTAAACGTCATTCCTTTGTAAAAAAAACAAAAACAAATATGTCTTGCTAAATTTTCACTCTACAAAAATGTTCTAATGTATCAATCCGCTTTTGCTTCAGTGGTGGGTTAGACGCTCGCATTTAGGTCCCATTAGTCTTAGTTTTCAGAAGGCACTTGCGCGCAGAATTGGCTGAGTCACTCTTGGCAGCAGGGAGGCACAAGGTAAATTGAACAGAAGGCCAGAGGAGGAGGAGGTATGCAGAAAAAGAAGTTGGGAGTACCAGGATGTACTGAGGTGTCTAGGTTGCATAGCATCTGCAGTACTTTGCCGGTAATGCAGCAACCATAGCTCAGAAATCTAAAGAAAAAGAGAAATGGATATTAATTGGTGGGGAGGCATATTTGGTTTGGAATACAGTAAAAATGAAAGAACATAAATGTGCTATAGTAAAGGGAAGCAGCCTAAGAATTACAAGATTATTTTTCCTGCTCTTAGTTTTTTTTCTTATAAAAGTGAAAACATAATATTATTGAAAACATGAGGGATGGTTTCATAGTATTTTTTAAATATTTGGAGACTGCATGACTTGCCATCATTGGAGATTTTTAAGAACAGATTAGATAAATACCTCTCAGAAATGGTCTAGTTAACACTTAGTCCTGGCCTGGAGTGCAGGGGACTAAACTAGATGACCTATTGAGGTCCCTCCTAGTCCTACATTTCTATGACTCTATTATTCTATATAAGTGATAATTGAAAATACCAAGTGAATCTTTAATGCCCCTTAGAGAAGGACATCCCACAAATATGCAATGCATGGGTAATCCACTACTCAATATATTTTACAAGCTATGCTCTGATCAACAGAGGATGAGTTGTTACATCTCCCAGCTAGGGGAGATTGGCTCTTCAGCACAAACTGTTGTAGTTAACACTTTTAGTTCTAAAGAGACCTGCTTCAACCTTGTGTGTAAACATTAAGGTGGCCATCACACATGAAGCACACACTAATAACATGGATATATACACACAGTTCCAAATGAATGTCTTCTCAGATAATTTTATCTTTTTCTAGGCAGATTATATTAATGTTATATATGTCATATAATTATATGTTTTTGGTTATTCAGATTTACATTTAGACTGGTGGGATCCAAGGCTATGTCTACACTTGGCAATTTAAGTCGACTTAGTGTGTCCACACTTAAAAATAAAGTCGACTTAAAGGGGAACTTAAAAAGTCGACCTAGAGCATCCACACTGGATGCCTAGGTCAACTTCTAGGGGCTTAGGGGGACCTAAGGGAGGTCCACGGGGGCGGGGGGGCACCCCTTGCCCAATGCCAGTGGGCTCAGTCTTTGCCCCATTGTACCTAGGTACAATGGGGCAAAGGGGGACAGGGACCCTGGCAGGGCATAGGGGCAGGGTGGCATGCCAGGATCCCCCTGTGCCCCCCCCCCCGGCAGGGAGGGCATTGGTGTAGCCCTGGGGTAGCCCTAAGTCGACTTAGGGCTACCCCACGTCTACACTGGCTTAAGTTGACTCTAGGGAGTCGACTTAAACCTTAGGTCTACTAGGAAGGTGGTTTTATAAAGTCGACTTAATTTTAATTAAGTCGACTTTATTTTCCTTAAGTCGACTTAAGCAGCTCGCTTAAATCGACTTAAGGAAACTGTAGTGTAGACACAGGGTAAATTAAGTCGACTTACCAGTGTAGACGCAGCCCAAGCTATTCTAATGAATCAGTGTCTAAATTATGCTATGGTCCTTAAGGCTCTGGAACATGCCACCTGGCTTTTACTTATTGCTATATGCTGAACAGTCATGCCCTGATTCAGGAAAGCAGTTAAGCACATTCTTAAAACCACTCATTTCAGAACAGCATATTGATCAGTTCAAAATAAACTTCTTGTTTTATTCATAGCTAAGAATTGATTGGATTATTTTGGAATTATTGACAGATTAAAGATTCCATTCAACAACTGAAGGATACTTTCTATTTCTATCTTTTCTCCCCACTGCATACATTTTATATGCTCTGGCCTTTTCCAGATAATTCTGTTTATTTGAGAGTATGAAGTAATCAAGACATAAAACATTCATACTTGCCTAGTTCACTGAAAAACTAACCTTTGCATTCATATTTGAGGTCTGAGAAATAGACCATTTCTTGAGAGAAGACAAAAAGACCTAATCGTCCACCAGTATAGGTCTTATCATAGATTGGTCCAGAGTCTACCATGACCTGTTTTCCTTCATATACTAAAACTCTGTAAAGAAAAACATGTTTTAGATTAGTATAGTGAGTCAATAGAACATTCCAAGGTTGAGACATGTAATAATGGCTGGTCAGTGATGATATGATGGTGAATTCTAAGAACAGATACTAGGGAGTATAACTTCACTACATGGGTCATTCCTCCGCTAACTCTCCCCTCAGTCTGACTGATAGCCACGGCTCATTCATTGGAAGCTCTGTTGTTGTTCCATGAGTAATTTCATGCAACCATCTGCAAAGAATTTCCCAGTTTTTTGTGTTAGTCATAGAACCATTGAACTGTAGAAATGGAGAACTGGAAGGGACCTCAGGAGGTCATTGAGTCCAGTCCCCTGCAATGAGATACTTTGGGACTGTCAAGAAGGGGTGCCATGTACTTAATGCTTCTTAGCCACATACCTCTTTTTATGTTCAGGGATTAGCTTGACACACAGACATGAAATTTAATTGTTTCATGGTAAGTCTGTTGCTTCTTCCCAGTAAATATACTCTTGACTATTCAGAGTCTAGTTAATTTTTTCTTTTTGCTATTCAGATTCCCAGTAGGGTGAAGGAACATAAAGACCATAGGACCTATGATATTAGATTAAGCCACTGGGCCCTCTACTCATCTAGTGCAGTATCTTGTCCCTGGCAGTGGCCAGTACCATCTGCTTCAGAGGAAAGTGCAAGAAACACCACAACAAGTGCATAATGGTGAAATTACCTGCCCATAAAAGAAGCATCTTTCTAACCCTTGTTAGTCAGTGGCTGGCTTATGCTTTAAAGCAGGATGATTTATATTGCAAAGATAAACTGTCTTTTAGTCTTTCTAATGTGTCCCCCGATCCTCCCTACTCCACACATCATGCAGAAAACTGTATTAGTCCTGCTGAGTTCCAGAGGTTCCCAAACTTTTTGGTATCATGCCTCCTTTCTGATTTTTAAGAAACCCTCACACCTCACCACCTCTCCTTTACCATCATCCAACCCCCTTTTAACAAAACTTCAATTTGTAATTGTACACTTAAAAATAACCACAAATAGGTATTCTTGATGCAAAAAGGTTTCACTATGAAAATTTCACAGCCTCATGCCCCCTTGAATTTTCTTCACACCCATCTAGGGGGGCACATGCCCCAGTTTGGGAACCACTGAGCTATTCAGTTCTAAGAGGGAAGAGGTTATTTCCCGAACAAAAAATGTACTATATGGTTACAGTATCTACTGCAGGTTAAAAATTATGTGCACTGTCAATCCGCATGTTTAAAGGGCAACAGATAATCAGTTGCGATCAGAAAAAGATAACTTTCATAATATAATAAAAGGCAGTGTATTTTTATGTGTATAACAGACTTGTTTACAGATGCTTCTGGAGTACCTGGTTCAGATGAACTATTGGCCTGTTCCACTACAACATTTCTAAATTCCTAGTTAATTTCATTCATTTAAATTCCATAGGGGAAAAAATGTCAAGTTTTAATCTTACTTTGAGTATTGCTTTGGAATTTCTTTTTCTTGGCTAGTTTACGGAATGGTTATTTAGTAAGAATTCAATATATTTTTATTTAAAAATATTTAGTGTATGTAAATACTGAACAGTCCTGATGAACCTGAACACATTTGATGTGATGGTGATGGCTTGGGGAAGGGGAAGGGAAAGTTACTTATAATCTTACAAAATGTTCCAGAAATAGAGAGACAAGCTGCAATTCACTGGAATTAATAAACAGGCCATTAAAAACAACATCATTAGAAGCAAATGCTACATTACTAGGAAATTTACATGCATTGAAACATCTCTTACTTTATTAATCCTGTTTTCGGCCTGTGAATCAACTGCCACCTGTAGGCAGTGTAATCTTTCCAGCCAACATTCTTGGGGTCATGCCACAAGGTACGTACCTACAGTAGAAATACAAATACCTCATTAGAAACAGTTTGCACCACAGCAACTGGATATCTGATCACAGCCTATTTTCTTTGTATCAAACTAAAAATCACTTTAAAATTTACTGGTACTGAACTATAGTCCCGCCACATTCTGGTCACCTAAATTAAGTAATATACAAATTCCATCTTCAGCTATATATCAATTACTCTCAAACGTGCAGATTAATCCATACATTCAGAGAGTTTAAGGCCAGAAGGGACCATTAGACTTCTAGTCTGACCTCCTGTGTATCACAGGTCATTAAATTTCACCCAGTTACTGCTGTTTTGAGCCCATTAATTTGTGTTTGACTAAAGAATATATCCCAGAAAGCACCCAGTCTTGATCTGAAGCTATTAAGAGATGAAGAATCCACCATTTCCTTTGGTAGTTTGTTGCACTGCAAAAATTATATTTAATTTCTAATTTGAATTGCTCTGGCTTCAACTTCTAGACATTGGTTATTGCTATGCTTTTAATCCTTTTACGGTGCATCTACACTTACAAGTTAGGTCAACTAAAGGATGTTTAAGTTGACCCAAACAAAGCCACGTCTACATTGGGCTTTTATTAAGTTGACTTAAGCATTTTCTTAAGTGGACATAAGGAAAGCTTAAGTTGACTTAATAACACCTCCTTTTAGGTTGACTTAGGGCCGCTGGGGGTTGCCGGCATCCCCGTAGGTTGGAGCCCCAGGACGGTGGGGGTTTCCCTACCACTGGGGCTCCTCTGCTGGGTGGGGAGCTGGCAACCCCCAGCAGCTGGAGCTCCGGCCGGCACAGCAGGGAATCCTTTGCCACTGGAGCCCCAGCTGGGGTAGCGGGGGAATCCTTCACTGCTGGATCCCCAACCGGGGAGCCCCGCATGGCTCCCTTGTCCTCAGGAGCCCCAGCTTCCCTCATCCCTGGGAGCCACAGCTCCGACTTAAGTGACTAGTGTAGATGCTCTAAGTCAACTTAACAAGGTTGACTTAAAGTTGTCTTTGTTATGTCGACTTAATTTAACATGTGTAGACATAGCCTTAGTGCTTAATATTCTCCTCACAGACACACCAAAAGTACTTAAACACTGTAATCAAGTCACTTCTTAAGTCTTCTTTTTGATCAATGAAACACATTGACCTCTTTAAGTCTCTTCCTCTGTAAGGCATTTTATTTAGTGCTCAAATAATTTTTTTACCTCTTTTCTTCTCCTTTTTTTTAATAATAATTCTTTTTAAAATGTGAACATTAGAACTTCCTGTAATGGTCCCACCAATGCTGTATACAGATGTAACCTCCTTTCTCCTTCTATTCCCCCATTTATACAACCAACGATCACATTAGCCCTTTTTTTACAGCATCACACTAGGTGCTCATGTTCAGTTTCTTTGTCCACTATGATCCCAAAATCCTGTTCAAAGTCACTGCTTACCACGATGCCGTTTCCATTCCATAGGTATGGCCCACATTTCTTGTTTGAAAGGGCCTAGCTTATCAAGTAATCAAGATTGCACTGTGTGACTGGCATGTCTTCAACAGATTGCACTATATGATTGGCATGTCTTTATCTACCACTCTGGTAAGCTTTGGGTCACCCAAAAATGTTATCAGCAGTAATTTTATATTTACTTGCAGATCACTGATGAAAATGTTGGTAATTGATGAGAAAGTACAAGGAAGGCAAAGGGCAGTGGAGCTCTAAGAACATATTTTGTCTTGGAGTTCCATGCATGTTTACACACACACACGACCTTCACCCTACAGAACTGATTCTACTGAACTTATTTGTGTGGGTAGCTCCATTGAAAAAAAAAATGATACTAATTACCTGAGTAAGTGCTACTGCAGGACTGGCCCAATATTTATTGCATGTGGTTTCAAATCTCTGTCAGAATAAAACTGTCAAGGAAGGCCCAGATCCTGAAAGGAACTACATGCACTGGGACCCTTATGCTAGTGTGGAACCTACTGACTTCAATGAGGTTCTTTAGGGTCACAAAGTCCATCTTGTGAAGTTACTGCAAGATCAAGACCTAGATGGGAGCTCACAATAAACTTCCTCAACACAGCCATGTTCAGAAATATAAATATCAAATATATGTAATGCCCCAAATGTAGGAATTTAAACCCCCATCTGAGGAGAATAAAGGCCCTGAAGGGTTTCTAAAATTAGTGGAATTTCAGTGCTATCTCCAAGCGGGAAGAATCACCTGTTCTCCTCATCCTGTGATTTTTCAGCTGCAACAACTTTAGCAACTTTGCACATTCACTTTTAAATAGATTTATATTTTGCATTACTTTGAAACACAGTGCAAATAAATAATAACAAGTGTAGGGAATTTATGTTATTATATTAACTGAGTAGCTAGCCACTAGATTTAAAATCAAACTTGTTATTGCAAGCTGAGACACTCGTGTAAACAAGTTCCAAAGGGATAGCCGTGTAGTCTAGTTCAGCAAAACAAAAAGGAATCCTGTGGCACTTTTAAAGCCTAACAAATTTATTTATTGTATGAGATTTCGTGGGAGAAAATCCCACTTCATCAGACTTCAAAGCATCTGACGAAGTGGGATTTTCTCCCACGAAAGCTCATGCGATAAATAAATTTGTTAGTCTTTAAAAGTGCCACAGGACTCCTTGTTTGTTAAGGTGTAAACAGACAGCTTTGCTGGAAAGCACCAAGATACAACACATAAAGGAAAGTTAAGTGAAAACAGTTTATTGCTAAGTGAGGGCAGTTTACTGTGAAGGCTCTACCAGTAAACCATGAATAGGAACAGGCCTGTAAACAAGGAGAGTGGGGCGGGGTAAGGTATAAGAGAGGGCAAAAGAGCCTTTAACATCTCATTGGTCCGAATTGTATTTGATAGCCAAATAACTCATAAACTACAAACATGGACAGGTTAATTATATGCAGTATATTAAGTTTAATCTAATCATGTAACCTGCTTATTAAGAATAATGAAACATGTAGAGATTAAGCCGTGATGCAACCTGTTGTGTTATGCATGCACCTGTTGCATTATGTGTATTGTATTAGCATGACAGAACCCTGTATTCTGGTCTTACTTATATGGGTCCAGGCAGGGTGTGGTTACTTCCCACTAGGTTGGATGAATAAGGAGAACAAGTAACCTGATTAAAGACACCATCTACCCATTCCACACTTGAGTGGACCTGATCCTTCCTTTCTTCTAACACCAAGACCATCTAAAAAGATGGGCAATTTTATCCAACAATTAAAATAACATTAAAATTTAGTATTAAATCAAAAATAACTAAAATAACATTAAAATGAAATGCTGCGCCCCACTGCCCTTTTGTAATTGGTAATTGATTTTTGTGGGAGCTCCTTTTTGCAATATTGATCACCCCTCATGGATTGAATATTTGATTCTCTTACCTGTCCAGGTGTGTTTCCTGTGTGCCAGAGAGCATTTCTCAAGTGCTCACCAGTGCCAGTCGTGGAGTTCACTACTTTGAGCGATACCCCTGAATAACCATAAGCCCTGGTGGGCTTGTCTTCCCAATAGGTCTGGGTGACTTGCTTCCACATCAGCACATAAAATCGACTGCTGGACTGATAGCCAAACACAAACCCAGCGTAATCATCATCACGGTCTGTATTGACGTAGAATGTGCCACTGAAGTCAACAGAGCTGAACTCGTCAAAACCTGGCAGAGGATGAAACATATTCAGTTCCTCCATGTGGTGCAAATTCAGAGTGCTTGAAAGCAGATTGTTACACCAGTTCTGGTGCTTTAGGCTTTCTAGTTTTGTATTGGAGAGAATGCAGTCATATGTATTGGTAATATGGCACTTACACATTTGTTCTGTCTAATTCCTTAAACCAGGCTGAGGATAAGATATTATCCTCTCTTTTTACATGTGTTTTGTGTAGTCTTTGCCTTTCTCTGTCCCTTTCTCCCTTGTAATACTACTCATCTGCTGCTACAGAAAATAACATAATGTGATGGCTCTTTTAAAGAAAAACCTAAGATTTATTGTGTCTTACATTAGGATCCCTTAACTATATCAACTGGGAGCAAGACAGAGGTCTTTGCTAGGAAGGATAACTAATGTGAAGTATGTTTGCAAGCCTCCCTCAGTTCTCTTTTATTCTGATCAGTGAAACAACGAGGTTCTCTCTAAACTATCATAATTACTTCTATCAAATGCATATGGTGGTGACTGTAGATTGGTCTAACCTATAGCAGCTGACAGTCCAAAATGATATAAAATAAAGTAGTTAAACAAACTTTTTTCTCATTTTGATCCTTATTCATATACAGCTGCAATACAGAGTACTTTTTTCATCAGCTAAGCAAAGAGTTGTCCAAAAGGAATAGGAAAAAATTCTGACAAGTATAGACATGCATGCACTCGCCGACACTCAGAATATACATTCCCATTTATGTAAATTAACAAATCCATTCTATGTTAAGCTTTTCTATTGAAAGGAATCCCAAGGAGAAATAAGACTATGCAGTCATTTGATCTGTTATATAATGAGTAACAGAAGTATGGTCTAGTGGCTTGCATACTCGTATACTATGAAAAACCCCAGAGTTTTAATCCCAGTTCTGACAGTGACTCTGAGTATATTAAACCCTCTATCTCCGTTTCCCTATCTATAAAAAAGGAGTAATTATACTTGCCTACCTCATAGCGTGTTGAAGAGAGAATTGTAAATAAGTTTGTGAAGTACTTTGAAGATAAACAGCACTATTTCTATACCCAGGTCTACCCAGGCCTGTGTATTATTCTGGATGTGTTTCAGCCAGCACTGTTCCAAAGAATCCAGCTAATTCTTTGTTCTTTTGATACTCACCTACAGCTATGCCAGGATCAGAATTGGCAGTTTGCACCAATTCTTTGCCCTGGTGGCGAATAACCCAGTTGGGATCAATTTGAGCTGTTCCCTTTGGATCTAGATGGACCATCTGGAACTTTCTGAAGTCAGTTTCACTGATGTCAATATTTTCAGGACATACATCATAAATATCTGGGACACTGTCATTGTCAAAATCATCCTTGCAGATATCACCTCTGCCATCACCTACAAGAACATATACACAGGTACAGATTATTAGCATTTTGTACTCTCTTCTTCTCTATTTATGTAAGTTAACAGCTTTACACAGAAAAAAAATGAATGAAGCTTTGTAAGGATAATGAAATCTTCATGTTTTTCACTTACACATTAATTGTCCAAGCATTTTCATAAGCCACACTAACTCTTCTAAAAGACTACAGGAAATTGTGTGGGTAAAGGACGGCTGCCATGTTTGACCCTAGAGATGGTTTTGATGCAACTCGACCATAGTCAATAGAATTACAACAGGGATGAATTTGACTCCCAAATTGTATTGTGCCTTAGAAGCTTTGGGGATGGTTAGTAATGATTATATCATATTTTGGTTTGCTTTAGCACAGCTGTGGATGCAAGCCCACATTAGTCAGACCTGAGCTGCAAAGGAATTCAAATAACATTGGTCAAGGAAAAAGATGATTCAAATCCTAACCTGTAAGTTTCTGTGTGCTATTAGTCTTATATTTTTGCTTTTTAAAGCTCCATTTTATCACTATGTCATAAGATGTTTTTAGCAACATTCTGCCATGAGTATTTAAGGTTGTGGGCACATATTTATGTCACATCTATATGAAATGGAGGTGGGGAGTATATAACAGTAAATCATGTAAAAACAGCTGTAGGCTATTCATTCTTTTATTTATGGACAAAATAATAGCACTACAAGAAGAAGAAGAAGAAGAAGAAGAAGAAGAAGAAGAAGAAGGTTAACCAAAGGGGAAAATATCATTTCTCTAAAACTTTGGAATGTGGTTATAAGTAGAACAACCAAAATACAAGGCCTTAATATGGCACCTGTGGCAGATTTAAGAAAATATGCCGGTCAACTGAGAAAGAAAATGCATGTCATTTATTTGTAATGAGTTTTGGGTTTAATGAGGTACTTATATTGTGATCTGAGAATTAAGGAAAGATAGGGTAAAGCATGCTAGAGAACCTAAAAATACATCTGAAAAGATTGGCTACAGAAAGTGGGTAATCTATGGCCCAGTTCATTTACTACCCTCTGCATTTTAAAAAGAAATATTAAAAACCAGTTCCCTTTTTAACACATGTGCATATTGAAAGCCATATATTTGATTAGGTTTGGACTGGCAATAGAGTGAAGGGAGGCATCTAGGAAAGACTCATTGTCAATACCACTCAATGGCTACTGCTGCAAAAGCCGAATGTTTAGATCATCTGTTTTGGTTCTTATGCAACTGATCCTTTTTTACTGTTAATTGTGGGGGGGGGGTAGGGACATGGAAATTACCACACTGGAAAAGACAAGTAGTCAATAAGTGCACTGTCCTGCCACCAACAAGATCAGATGCTTCAGAGGCATATGTAAAATTATGTAAAATTTCTGTAGTGCACTTGATCACCACTGTATTCTTCAAGCGCAGACTTTCCCAGTGAAAGGCAGCGAATAAACCCTAAGAAACTACCAAAGACTCAAAGACTTTCTGCAATTCAGGTTGGTGGGAAAATGGTTCCACATTCCACTGACTTTCAGTCAGCCAAATAGAACTACAAATTCTGACCAGCTGTGTACTCCTGCGCTTGTTTATCTTAACACTTAAGATAAAAAATATGCATTCCCAGCTTTATTCCCTTTGCCAATATTAAAGAAGCAATTCTTGAATCCATATGAGGATTTTAATTATTCAATGCATATGTTGCTGAAGTTCCCAATGGCCTGACTGCTGACAGAGTTGATTTTGTTTCAAACGATATCGAAAGCATTTGTCCAACCAGCCATATCCACAAACTCTGTCCAGGCCTAGAACTTATAACTATGTGGGTCACATACTTGAGAGCACCTGAACACCTTTTGGTTTTAGTTATAGTCTGGCTTTTGCTAAAGTTGAACAAGTTTTCTTCTGCCATTGATGATGATGAAGAGCACTTCAACTTGTACTATTGATTCCATGGCATAGTCTTCACAGAAGTGCATTGACACATATACTGGCCCAGATCTCCCTAACCTAGTTGAGCTGAGCTTGATAGAAGTCGAGGAGGGCAAAAGTTGGCTTTAACAGAACTATGCTGCCCATATCGTCAGGCCAGCCATGGACTAGACTGGTCCTAATTAGCTATGTCTACACTTACCAAAGTTAGTTCGAATTAGTTAATTTGAACTAACTAATTCGAACTAATTTTAGTTAGTTCGAATTAACTTAATTCAAACTAGCATGACTCCCCTGGAATTTTAGTTCGAACTAAGCAACTGCCATGCATGGCACTTGCTTAGTTCAAATTAGTCAGCTGCATTAAGCTCAATGTGCTGGTTAACTCGAACTAAGCAGTTAGTTCAAACTAATATGGCCACATTGACTTAATTCGAACTAACTAATTCAAATTAAGGGTTAGTTAGAAAGGTATAATTGAATTTATTAGTTCGAATTAAGGAAGCCCTTAATTCAAACAAATGAAAGCCTAGTGTGGCCATGGCTTAAGTTAGTTCGAATTAAGCTTTCTTAATTCGAACTAATTTGCAAGTGTAGACATAGCCATTGAAATTAGAGTAGGCTCAGGGCCATTTCAGAGATTGGCAAGGAATAGGGTTACTTCAGTCATTCCCTCTTTGCCCTAACCATGCCCCCTTTACAGCAGAAGATGGGGAAGAGAGGTGGTGTAGGAACTACCACTGCTGTTCTATACCACCCAAAGATTTCCCAGTGAAGGCAGAATCCTCAGGGGGCTATAAGTATCAGCCATGCAGCGCATAGCAACCAAGAACTGGTCCACTTATATGTATCTTCATTGTGAACATATGAACTAAATTTTGCTTTCAGTCACATCAGCAGCAATGTGGAATAACTCCAGCAATTTCACTTACACTTGTGTAACTAAGAAATTCCTCATATGTATTTATATTCTGAGTCATTAATCAAAGATATATCAACTGTATATAGCAATTTTTATCCTAAAGGATCACAATTTTTTTGTTTTATTATATATAGGTAACATTTTATTGACCACTGAACTGTAACCATCTAGGGATGACCATTACAGGTGTTTGACAGTGACCAGGAACATAGCACAGCAATTCAGAACAAGAAATTAAGGAGAATATCATATGCATTTATGTAGCTATCTAGTGCATATGATCAATGCATACCTAAAGTGTTTCCTCTATGAAACAACTTTGAAATAGAGTTGGTTGGGAAAACAATGTATTTTCCATATATACTTACAAAAAATGAGTATTTTTCATTTTTTAAATTTTGTGGAACATTTTTATTCTTTCAATAAAAACCAGAAGGCGAATACCAACTTTTTTCAATTGTGTCGGTTTTCGGAAATCAAAAAAAGCTTTTTTAAATTAAAATTTTTTTAGTTTAATATTTAATCAAAAAATTATTTGGGAAGGAAACAAACATTTTCCCAGAAAATTTATTTTTTCAAAAACAGTTGATTTTTTAAATCAAAATTATATATTTGGTTGACCATTTGGTTGATGCCCTTTAATGCATTCATATAGTGCTCCAAATTCAGACATGGATAAGAAGGGGCTACTCCACTGAGGTCAGTGATGTCAGGCTTATTACCTATGGCTCAGGTTGGTATGGAAAGTTTGGGAAAAAATATCTTCAGTACTGGTCTATACATGGAGCAATTCTTCACATTCTCAAAGCTAAATCAAACCCACACCATTTGGTTCTTACCATCAGAGTCCTTCTGGTCAGGGTTGAACATGAGCCGACAATTGTCCCTGTCATCAGGAACGCCATCATTGTCATCATCAGAATCACATGCGTCTCCTTTGCCATCTTTATCATGATCAGCCTGGTTAGAATTGGAGACGTAGGGGCAGTTATCCTGGTTGTTCTGGTGACCATCTTCATCTATGTCCTCATTGTTGTCACATTGGTCACCAACCAAGTCATTATCCACGTCAGTCTATAGAAAAAAACAGGCAATAAAATTAGAATCTTTATTGTTATAAAACACAAAACATGGATGACACATTTCCTTATTCTCGATATTCTCTTCCAGTAACTTCCTGGAGAGTTGTATTGTAGTGACAAATTTCTATTAAATAGAAATAGAATTAAAAAAAAAATTCACATTTTATAACAATATGAGGAACGTCAAAGCGTATTTTCCTGAATTTCTGACTAACATTTTCCTACATGTCTCTTAGATCACATTCATTGTTTGGAACCTACTGGCCATAAATCAAAGGTCTGAGACATCTCCTTTCTACTGCTGTAACTTGGTCAATTCTATCCTACAGGGAATACTCCTGAGGTAAAGGAGTTCTCTTGGCATCATAGGGTATGTCTACATTGCAGTTCAAAACTAGTGGCTGGCCCATGCCAGCTCACTCAGGCTCATGGGTGCTGAGCTAAGGGGCTTGTCAGGAGTGAAGCCCTCCACAGCACCCCCAGGAGAGGAAATCTGTGGGTTGCAGATGTGGAGGGTGCCTACCCAATTCAGTAGCCTCACTCCAAAGTCACTAAAGAGCCCTTGCAACCCAGGGCAGTACAGTCTTACACAGGTGCAGAGTAATCTGGCCTAGTGGCCACAGAGTCCAAAGTAGAAAGTAAGGGCAACTGCCCCAAGGAAGGATCACCCTGGGTAGGGGGGCTCGGGCCCTCCTGCTCCACCAAGCCCCAGCTCAGGGCCCTATTGATGTCGGGGGTCCAGCACCAAGTTAGTGGGGATCCAGACAACAACACACTAACTTGTAAGGCCAAACACATCCAGTCCTCCCTCGTCCAGGCCCACTGGGCTACTTCCTACCAGGATCTTTGCTGCAGTCCCTCCCTGAAGCTCCTGGTTGTCACCTCCTGCAGCTGCCATCATTAGCTCATCCTCAGGGTTCTGGGGATCCCTGGTTGGTGTGGGTACCTGCCCGTCTGCCTCCTGGCCACTCGCTGGTAATGGCTTCTCTCCTCCTAGGTCCACCGGTTTGCTCTTGCCCTCTCCCAGGGACCGATGTGGCTCCTGCTCAGGAGCCTCCAACAGGCGTCCTTTCTCCATGCCAGCCAGCCCTGACTGAGCTGTGCTGCCCCTGCTTATCCTAGGGCAGCAGTCTGAACATGCTTGGCAGGGCTTAAGGGGCGGGGCTTCCGCCGCCCACAGGATTTGTTGGGCTTTTCCAGTGCAGGGTAAGCCTACCCCATCACAGAGCTGTTTAACTACAATGTAGGCATTCGGGTTCAGTCTGGAGTCTGTTCCCTAGGAACCTTCCATCTCGCAGGGAATGGGACAGCCAAGGATTTTTAATTACAGCGTAGACATACCCATAGAGTCTTCACTGTCCTCATCATAACGGTCATGCAAGTGGTATGGTCAAGCTAGGAAGTTTGCCTGATGTTCTACTGCATTCTGGTCTTTGTTGCCATACAGACTTCTTCGGGCCAAGGAAAACCAAGTGAAGTTCAAAACAAACCTGAGGGTGCTCTAACTTGCAGAGGGAGCCAAATTATTGTCTAAATGATCCAGGAACATAGGGTGTACAAAGATGGCATTAAAGACATCTTTGCACCAATTCACTCAGGCTCTGAACATAACACACTTGGCCAGACCTGAAAATCAGGGCTATTGTTTCTCATATATAAGCAAGTTTAATGCCTACTTTGAAAACGTGTATTTAAAATAAAATTTTAAAAGTCCAAAAGAAGAATGTATAATTCAGATCTAACTCTTCAGTCCTAAAGCCAGCTGTTTGGAGTTTGACTGAAACTGCTGTAACAATTTAAAAATCTGGGAGGGACACTAGAGTATTCATTAGATTAATTCCAGGACAAAAATCAGATGTAATAATTTAATAAAACATAGTGCAATGTGGTAAAATTCTTCCTTTGAACACAATTAACCTTACAAGCACAAAATGTATGCATATATGATATCACACATTTCAGCTGGCCCGAGACTTCCTCATGAGAATAAATTCCCTCATATTAATAATGTCTGTGCAAACTGTGTATCTCTAATATGAGCTATCTTGCCCAAGCAAGATTTTTAAGGTATGAGTGGCTGCTATTGCCCTCAATGAAGTTTAGTTATTATAAGTTCAGAGGTGAAGCTAAGTGCAATATCTTTGCATAATTATAAATGCCAGAGCATTCATCTGAACCAAGGTAATATTTAGTGCTAGATCACTGAAAACTTGCCCAATTTTTTGTAATAACTTTTGCTTTCAATTCATACCAGAACCTACAATTTACTATGAATATCATAAAATAGCTGTTCATATATTATGCTGCAGATCAGCAGCATGCAAAATTGGTGGATTGCAGTCAGAAAAGAATTGTGACTAAATAGATCATATCATTGCTCTAATGGGCCTTGATGTGGTAATGAAAAATGAGCAAAATACGGCATTTCTTTCTCCAAGCATTAATAAGTGTCTTTTGTGAAGGAAGGGGCATGAGTCTCATACTTGGGTCTGAGTAACCATTACTGAAAGCAATTAGCAGCTATGCGTGGTCTGTGACTGAAGAAATGGGGCCCTCCTGTTCAGACATAAATTTAGGCAGTATTTTGCAGTGGTGGTTTGTGCAATATCAGACTTTTAAACATCACATTCTTCTTGTGATAATAGAAGACTTTCCTGGACTTTTACCCAGCCAGTCTGTACTGTACCTCCCACACCCCACACATAGGCTATGTCTACACTTGAAAAGTTAAGTCAACTTTATAAAGTTGACTTAATAAGGTCACCTTTAAGGCAACTTAAAGTAGACCTTATTAAGACGACTTAACAGAAGAGGACTTAACTTTTCAAGTGTAGATGTGGCCCCTTTTAGACTTATTAAGTCGACTTAACGTTTTAAGTGGACTTAAAAAGGTCCACTTAAGCACTACTCCACATCTCCACTGGTTTAAGTCGACTTAATAAAGTTGACTTAAGTGCTAGTTCGAATTAAAACAAGGTATTATTAATTCGAACTAACTTTTCCTTAATTCGACTTAAGGAGCAGCTTAAGTCGAATTAAGGAAAGCCCAGAAGCGAAGTAAATTAAGTTGACTTAAGCCTCCTTAAGTCGACTTAATTTGTAAGTGTAGACGCACCCAGAGTGAGCATCTAGATAAAGGTCATAAAAGAAGGCAAGGTGGGCTAATGGATAGGGTCCTGAGAGTCAGGAGACCTGGAATCCATTTCTGGTTCTGTTACTGACCTGACGTGTGTCCTAAGGCAAGTCAGTTAGCCTCTGTCAGTGCTTTCCTTCCAACCACTTTTCTATTTAGGAGATATGTTCTCTGAAGCAGGGGCTGTCCAACTTACTATGTGTGTTTACAGTGCCTAGCTCAATGTGGCCCCAATTTTGCTAAGATGTCTCTATGCCTGACTGTAATGTAATTAATTTATTTCCTTAAACATTTTCTCTTTGTCATTCACTCCTGTTCTGAAGTCAGAATTAATGCAATCAGGGAGAAGGTTGCTTTCAGATTTGCCACATCAACTTCAACTCCTTCCACCCATCCTTCCTCACACAAATGGGTTTAGTGTTTACCTGATCGGGATTGTGCACCAGTGGACAGTTATCACAATGATCACCTACTCCATCCCCATCTGTATCTCTCTGGTCCGTGTTGTAAACGTACGGACAGTTATCTCGTTCATTAAAAATATCTGTGAGGGTAGAAAAATAACGTGACTGAAACAGATAAGACATCTAGCATGGCTGGTTCACATACAGTAAGATAACATTGCAGTGGCCAGGCCCCACTTAAATTCCACTGAAGCTGTATTTTAAGGGCTTAAGTGTGTCTTGACGTTCATAGTTCTATGCTGATACTCTTTCAGAAGTGCGTTTTATTCATGGTGAATTTTCTTGCCTGTTCCATTAAAGTTGCTTCAGTTTTATCGTACTACAATATCATAACAACAGATGAAAGAGCCACTGAGGAATGGGTATAATTTCATATTGTGGGCCAAATCCTGCTTTCCTTACTAATGTAAAAACTCCTATATATATTTCAATGGAACTTTTGCTTATGTGAGGACTGCATGGGATCTGAAGAATCTGGCCTTTTACATTTGTGAGCCTAAAGAAAATGTGTATTGTTTAAAAAGTAGAAAAATATTTTCATTTTAAATTATTTGGGTTTTTATTGCTTAGAGTTGGAACTACCCAGAATTTTTGAGTAATACTCTGCAATAAATGTTATATCACAATAGAATTCTTGAGGAGTTCTATATAGTAGTGCACTGTATGAGTATACGGTTTAATACTAAATGAGCTCATCTTATTATAACACATATATAATTAATTGTATAGTGTTGCCAAATATTCAACAGAGACTCTTGCCTCTCATTTTGCTACGCAATTGTCCTCTCCCTCCAAAATTATATCATGGTTAAAAAAAAACAAGTTAAGATAATGTTGGCACAAGTGCCTTGAGATGACACTGGTTCTTATCTTCAATTATATGGCTTCTGGAGCTGCGTATAAAATTTGAAATACAGTGTCTCAGCCAAAGATTCGGGGTTATGTTTTTTGTTCATTGCACATGCAGAAATCCCATGACCTCTAATAAGAACCTGATGCTATTAGTGATGAGAGAACTTTAAAACGTTCCAAGGTTCATTCACACAGGGATCCAAAAGTTGCACGATTATTGAAGCAAACCCAGAACCAGACTTTTTCCTAACACTTCTGGGTTTCAATGGTGTTAGAAATTATTCAAGAACACGTTATCTAAGGACATTTCAGTGGTTTTCCTTCCATTTCAGGCCAAAACCAGGACCAGAGAGACACATGTACAAATAAGCAAAATAATCTTTTTCAAAACTCAGATGTTTGAGTTTGGATTGGTTGGAGCTTTGTATGAATATCCAGGCGAATTCTGAATTTCCCTGGCCAGATTTATAGCCTATAGATATTGCTTTAACACTCTTGATATCTTTTTTTTCCTCTAGTGTCCAAACAGGAAGCAAAAATAGCATATTGTACCCTGATTATTTTGAAGTCAGGAAGAAATTCTTCTCCTTCTGTGAGGGCATATTTGCATGGCCTGGGAAAGTGAGATTTATCTAGTACATTGGGCAGGGATCATCATCTATTACATTTCTGTGGGTACATTTCACATAAGATCTGAGGATTTTAGGAACACAGCCAGAGGTTATGGGCCTATTACAGAAATCAATGGATGAAGTTCTGTGGCCTGTGATATGCATGAGGTCAGACTAGATGGCGCCTTCTGGCCTTAAATTTTATGAGTCTATAAACATTGTCTTGCATTCACTGCAGAGCATGGGGATTTGTGGACCATGGTCTTTTCCTTCTTTTTCTATATGTCTATATTTTTTATATGGAAATGATTTTATATTACATATGACTTCAACCAGGCCATGCATTGACCACAAGGCAAAATATTAAGTCTGGAATAGTAACTAATTCTGAACCAATTGCTATGTGGTTTAGCAAACAAAAACATACCATCACCATCAATATCCACAGCACACGAGTCACCCTCTCCATTATTATCAGTGTCAATCTGAGCTGGATTGTGAACATATGGGCAATTATCACAGCGGTCACCAACTTCATCCTTGTCATAATCAAATTGACGGGGGTTGAAAAGAAGAGGGCAATTGTCCTAGTGAACAGAGACAAAAGACTTAAGAATATAAATCACAGTTTGAGGCATTACTTCATTTTATCAAGAAGTATCTCCTTGTCCTCCCATCCCCCATATTCAATTTAGGCAGAAATGAAAGTGAAAATGAGGCAAAGACATATAAGTTGATTATTTTAGCCCTGCCCCTTTTGTAGTTATTTGCACCTGTGCAAAGAGGGTGTAAACCACTAGATCAGATTAGTAAGCATATTACACCCATGTTGTAAAATTGACAATGAGTCAATGAGACAATGGGCAATGAGCAAGGCAGTGGAGAATCAAGCCCACTATATATGTGTGAAGAGGAGACTAGGTCTCGCAAAACCTTAAGAGAAGACACTGGAGAATACTTCACTAGTAACATATTTTGGATGTTCTAGGAAAGGTAAAATATGTTCTGTTTTATCAAATAATGCGATATGTTACCAAAACATTAATGTGATTGAGAGAATACTCACCTCAGTGTCACCTAACTGGATAAGTTAACCCCTGGCAATAACTTCTGTAATTGCACATGCAAATTAATTTTATTGATCAAATGCCTGTTCTACTTTTTTTTTTTTTTTTTTTAAGTTTCCAAATTTGGGCTGTATGGGTCAGAGTCAAGAACATGAAGGGACAGAACAGACTTTTCCTTCGGTTATTACATTCTCCCCAGTGCAGACAGAGCAATCAAATACCATTTTTAATTTAAACAAGAGGACCAACTCCAGCTCTAGTCAATATACCAAAACCCTAAGAAGATGCCACAGAACACTAAGTGCAGCACAGGATAGAATGGAGACTTAAAAGGGGCATTAGGTACCTTGTGCAATCCTAATCTGCTTTACATCAGGCTGCAGCACACCCTATACAGGAACTGAAAGAAGATGGGGCAGTTCCAAACTGCTCTAATGCAACTGAGGATCTGAGCCACATAATGCTCATTTCTTTTTCTTTTTTAAAGAGAGCTTCATTAAAATGGTAACATCCTTTAAAAAAAAATATTAGCCATTAAATTAACCATCTTACTTTATCATCCTCTACCCCATCATTGTCATCATCTTCATCACAGGCATCACCTTTGCCATCTTTATCAAAATCTTCCTGTCCAGAATTAGGCAGATGGGGGCAGTTATCCTGTCCAGAAAAATTAGTGCATTATTTTTATGTTATGTCACATGCTTGTAACAGTGACTTACATGGAGTTGAAGATTATATCGCCCTCAAGAGACTATAAAACACATAGCTGAGAAAATCAGTCACAAGTACTTTTCAAAGACTTTTCTTTTTGTTGCCTAAAATATTAGTTCATCCAGTTTCATGCTGTAAAACAAATTAAATGAAGTTGCAAGTTAGGCCATTCCCCATACTGTCTTCTGTTAGAAAGAATATTTTGAGTATATTTTAACAGAGATCATCTGAAAGGGAAAACACACACACACAGTGTCATCTCTGTATGGCCAACTCATGAAGTAGCTTTGAAAATTACATCATAAAGTGACCAGTTTTGACTGTCTTTAACCAGGAGAATGAAGATGAAAGCTGAAAGGATGATCTTCAAATGTTTTCTGTAATACAGGAAGTTAATGCAACAAAGACATAGACACAGAGTTCTGGTTTTGAGGCATATGTGTTCTTTTGCACTGTTGGGCGTGGTTTTCAGGTTGACAGAAACTGCCTTATGTAGCCATCTACCAGGTCCCTTCCACTGACCTAACTCACCTGTAATGGCGACATAATTACTCCACCTCCACAAAAGGCATAGCGCTTAAATCAAAGTTGATGTGTCAACAGAAAGCAGTGTAGACACAGCATTGTGTAAGTTGATGGATCTGGCTTCCAGGAAGTGTCCCACAATGCCCTACGGTGAGCACTCTGGAGATCATTTTCAACACCCCTGCACAGCAGTCAGGTACACAGGAAACAGCTACTCTTCTATTAAACCCCCAAGAAATTTTAAATTCCCATTTTCTTCTTGATCTGCACAGAGAGCTCGCCAGCACATGGTGACTCAATGCCACAAACGCACTACAGCCTGGAGTGCACAGCAGGCAGTGGATCTTATTGATCTGTGAGAAGAAGATTCTGTACAGCTCCAATCCAACTGAGGAAAAATAGACATCTATTGAAAGATCACATGGGGCATGGCGGAGAAGGACTACACCAAGGACACACAGCAGCGCCACATGAAAATGAAAGAACTTTGGTGAGTATCTCAGAAGACCAGGGTGGGGGAACAGTCATTCTGGTTCTGCACCACAGGCAAGTGTGCTGCATGCAGTTCTCAGCGGTGACCCCACTCTTGCTCCCTAATGCAGTGTGGATACTTCTCAGGAGTCTGAGTTCCGGGCCACCCCAGGCAACAATAAAGAGGACATTCTGGATGAGGAAGAGAAGGAGGAGGAGAATGGGAGGCAGGCAAGCGTGGGATCCATTCTCCCCAAGAGCAAGGAGCTATTTTTAACCTGGGAGCAGTCCAACCAGTTACAGAACAGCATGATGTGATTGCAGGGAAGGCATCTCTGGTGAGTACACAATTCCAATAAAACTGTAGGGGTTACATGCTCTTGTATTATATGTAATATGAAGAAAAACTGAGCTACACTGAGTATCTGCTTCACAGTGGCTGCTCCAGCTGTGCAGAGGGAACCCCCTGGAAAAGACTGTTTTTGTGCAGAAGGGTGGCCCAGGAATCCTCCATGGTGGAGAATGTCAGGAAACTTTCATAGAGCTATTCTGCAATTCTTTGCAGAAGGTTTCTTGGGCTGGCTGCTTTATTTCTTCCAGCACGGTAAGACACTTTTCCACAGCACTCAAATATTAACACTTCCAGCTTCACTGTTGTACACAGCATAAGAACGAGGTCTGTACAAAGACAAAGCAACATCTGTGCCCTTTCCTCAGGTGACTAATATCTCATAGGGATATCTAACGGAGATGGTGGAAATTTTCATTACAAGTGCTTGGACTGCAAACAATAAAGCAGGTGATCCCCCACTCATGGCAATTTCCTGGTCACTCAACCATGGTTTCCCTTACATGCCCATAGTTTAGTTGGCAGAGATCACCACTGATGTCAGAATCCAGGAAGTCCAGAGTCCAGGAAGACTATTACAAGCAGCATTAAGGAAAGGCGGGTGGACTTCCTACATTTTCTCAGGGCCACAAACTCCATCCTCGGATAAAGACCACAATTTGGGAGGTTTTACACTGGTCCCTGGTCTGAAAGCGATGTCCATGTTGCTGAGGGTTTGGAGGAGGACATTGTCTACCTGCCTACCTGTGCTTCCAGTGAAAGTTTCCCACAAGTCTCATTGCCCATGCCACTGGCAATACTCACCATGGCTGGAACAGCAAACCGGCTTGTTGAATAGCTAGGTATTCTGATTATCTTCTCGTTTGCGCTTGAATGTAAATAAGGGGATTGCTTTTCAAATAGCAGCTTTGCACTAGACTCAGGCTATACACTGACAATGGTGGCCTTGTGCTTTGCATGCCTTGGAGTGGAAAGCGTGGCCTTCACCACATCCTTTACACTGGTGAAGAGGCTTTCACAGATTAGAAGGCTGAAAAGGAGAATGTGTGATGACACGGTCACAAAGATACTGAACACCAGTGGGACAGTGGAGATGGAGCTAAAGGCCTGGAGGTTTTGTTGCCTGAAAAGTGGAAATGGAAATGGAAAGCAGGAGAACATCCCAGGCCTGTGAACATGCCATGTAGAATTAGATGCTGTGGATTATGAAGGACCAGTCAGACATGTTGAGGCATCTGGGTGAGCTTTAAGAAACACAGCTTGAGGCTAAAGTCCCTCTGCAGTCCAAGAAGAAGGACCTGCAAGCATCACTCAGTTCCCAATCCCTCTCCCTTAAAGGTTCCAGGAAGAGAAAGTGCTGTATTGCTTCCACTCAACATCAGGGAAGGGTACTAAGAACAAAAGGTGGCCATTTGAAGATTTGCGCTTTCACAGACAAACTGATTTGGTTTCTTTCCTCCTGATTTTATCCCACCATTTGTCCAAGGTTAAATTATTTTCCTGTTTTTTCAGATTCTTTATGTTTCTGCAATAGAAGTCAAAGTTTCACAAATGAAATACTTTATTTATTCCAATCAGGCTTGGGCGCAGGGGATACAAGAAAACTGATACTACAGAGGGTAAGGTATGGGAAGGCACAACGCAGATAAGTCGCGCACATGACTATGAGTCATTACTGAAATGGATTTTCAAAGCTTTCTGGGGCTGCAGAGCTCCTTGCTGGACTCTTCTTATTGTCCTGGTATCTGGCTACTCAAAATTAGCTGCCAACCTATCCACCCCAATACCCCACCCCAGTAGAAAACTTCTCTCCTTTTGCCTCACAGATATTATGGAGCATGCAGCATGCATCAATAACAATGAGGATATTGTTTTCATGGAGGTATAACCTGGTAAGCCAAGTGTGCCAGCGACTCTTGAAACATCCAAATGTACATTCCATCACCATTCAGCACTTACTCAGCCTATTGTTGAACCGCTCCTTACTGCTGTCCCAGAAGCCAGTGTACAGCTTCATGAGTCATGGGAGCAAGAGGTAGGCTGGGTCTCCCAGAATCATTGTTGGCATTTCAACATCATCAATGGTTATTTTTCAATCTGGAAAGAAAATCCCTGACTGCAGCTTTCTGAACAAACCTTGGTTCCCAAAGATATATACACCATGCACCTTTCCTGACCATCCCATGTTGATGTCAGAGAAAAGCCCTCTGTGATCCACCAGCGCCTGGAAAAGTATCATTTTCAGTTTATGTACTCTGTGGCAAGCTGGTCTGGAGACAAGATAGGGATATGGGTGCCATCTATTGCCTCACTACAGTCAGGGAACCTCATCCTGGCAAAATCCTCTACTATGTCTTGCATGTTGACAAGTTCCGAAGGGGTAGCTGTGGTAGTCTAGTTCAGCAAAACAAACAAGGAGCCCCATGGCACCTTAAAGACTAACCAATTTATTTATCGCATGAGCTTTCGTGGGAGAAAATCCCACTTCGTCAGACTCCCAGGGACACTACCCTTCTAAGCAAAAGTCAAAGAATGGCCCTGCATACTTTGATCACAACAGCTCCCATGGTGGATCTACCACATTGATTCCCCACTGACCGGTAGCAGTCTGGCATTGCAGGTTTCCACAGAGCGATCACCACTCACTTCCCAGAACAGGGCTCATTTTAGTGTTTCTGTGCTTCAGGGCAGGTGAAAACTCTGCTGAGAAAGTTCCTGGACAGCACCTTCTGCATTCAAAAGTTCTGCAGCCACTGCTCATCATCCCACAGCTGTATATCAATGCGATCTCACGAGGCAATGATTATTTCCCAGGACCAGAAACAGTGCTCCACCATGGTCAGTTGCTATGCGACTTCCAGCAGCAACTGGAAACTCTTTCATTCTCTGGTTTGCAGCAGGGCTGCTTGAATGGCATCAATGTTCCATGCTACAGCTCCTTTTTCAGCTCTGGAAATACTGCAGAGTAAGGTGTGAGGTGTTTGGATGCTCACAACAAGAGTGTACAGCTAAGCAGGGTCCATGCTTCTTGGTCTATGGTATATGCTCAACTAAGACCGAGTTTTGTGGGGGGGGGGGGGGAAACTGGAAGAAAAATGGGTTGTTTGCCACTGATATCATGGTAGCGAGGTAAGGAGAGCGGAAACTGAACCATTGGATACTGAAGCCATGATCCTGTTCACCTCTGTGACATTTTGGTCCCATAAGGCTTTGCTAGCCCTTTCCAAAATCCACTGTGACTTGTTGCACTGTGGGATAGCTATCCATAGTGCACTGTTCTATACCTTGATACAACCACTACTAGTGAGGACACACTCCCCAACACAATCAGTGTGACGTGGAAATGCCTCACAGACTTAATTACTGCAGCAGATAGAAGTCAACTTAAATTAAGTTGACTTAACTTTTTAGTGCAGACATGCCCTTAGGTTCCCGAGACTTTTGAAAATAAAAGAAAAATTTATCCTTTTTTATTTTGTATTGAAGATAAGAACTGAGGAAAAGGTGATTATTGTAAGTGAACAGCTTTCTGGATTAGGCAAAAAGAAGTGCAGCATTTTCAAAAAATGCAGTTCAAGAAAGCAATTACTCTGATTAACACCTGGAAGCATCTACACTCACAGAAACCTATTTAATTCAGCTACATGAGTGTACCTTAGTGGCATCATAATGGTGCAAAGAAGAGCAAAATTTGACAACTGATGGATGCAGTAACTTAATATCTCTTATAAATTAATACACTTGGGATTTCTAAATTGAAAACATAGAAGAGTGAAACAAGTCAACGTGTTAACTGCTATTTTCTTTTAAAATAGCATAGTTTATGAAGACATAGATTCCAAGGCCAAAAAAGATCATTTTGATGACATAGTCTGACCTCCTGTATAACACAGGCCATAGAAATTCCCCCAAATAATTCCTACAGTATAGTTTTCTGAAAGCATCTAATCTTGATTTTGAAATTGTCAGTGATGGAGAATCTATTGTCATCCTAGGTCAATTGTTCCAATGGTTAATTACTCTCACCATTAAAAATGTACGCCTTACATTGAGATATAATTCTGCCTTGTCATAATGAATGAATGAGAAAATAAAAAGCCACTCAAACTGTTGTCTATTTCCTAAATCAAAGTATGGTCTGAGATTATAAATTGTTCTCATTGCTGCTTTCACTTATACTCGCCTTTCTGCTTCTGCTTGGAACCAAAACTGGACATGCCAAAACACTACTGAAATATTGCTCTTATATTACTTATATTTGTGTCCAGGATCAGCAAAGCAAATGTTGAAATCTCAGGGAAAGATCTATTCTCATGAGATTTCCAGCCCAATTTTTCAAGCTCATTTAGATAAGATCAGGAAAAAGCATTATAGTTTTTGAATGATTATTAAAACCAGAATGAACCTCCAAACTTTTAGGACACCTTTTTAATATGTATATGATCCCTGAATTTCTTATTCAATGTTAGCATCAAAAGCATCAGTACAGGAATTGTGGAGGAAAAAATATCTATACATGAAAAATTTGAGGGAATTAAAAGTAAATTTATATTTAAAACACTAATTTTATTTAGAAAATGAGTTATTTTTCCATCACTTTCTACTTCTACTTTTCCATCCATATCTACTTGTTTTTAAAGAAAATTATTCAACTAGAATTTCTAATGAGTGCCACTAACTAAGAATAGTTTCTATTTTTAAATAGACCTTTTAAATCAAACATTTGTTTCTATTAAATTAATATATGACTTACAGAAAGACAGGACTGAACCTTTGGGAACAACCTCCTTTAAATGTGCTCAACATGTTATGTTCTTAATGAAAGCAGATCTTTTGTGTTTCATCTTGAGTCAATATGTTGCATGTCCTGATGACAGGAACCAAAAAGAATATATGAACTGCAAATGCTGAGTTGGCCAGATCTATAATGAGCAGACAGCAGGCAGCGTGAGAAAGTTCAGGATCTCAGATGAGTGTTCAGCCAGAGTCTATGTAATACTTCCTTTCTGTTAATAAGGCATTGGTCCAAATTCATTCCGGGTGTAATGCCATTGGCTTCAATGTAGTTATACCTGGATGACTTTTTTGCTCCATTTAACATTCTTAGCTCAAACTCTGTTAGTATCTGTGTAAAGTTATTCATTTGTTTGCCCATTACACTAGTTCAGCACTTGCCAAGGTTTTTCTTGATTTTGTCAGGGTGATAGAAAAGGATGCCATTGCTAAGGACAGGTTGGTTACATTCTCAAATAAATTAAATGCCTATGATTTTTAATACGGGGTGGAGACAGAAATCTACAAAGGTCTTCTTTAGAACTAAAAAAGAGCAATCAAGAGAAAACAGTGCCATCCGTAGGCCTATGCAGCCAATGTAATTGCATAAAGGCTAATTCAGCTAAATACTTGAGCACATGCCTAACTCCAAGTATCTCAATA
Source organism: Pelusios castaneus (assembly GCA_007922175.1). NCBI lineage: Eukaryota > Metazoa > Chordata > Testudines > Pelomedusidae > Pelusios > Pelusios castaneus. The sequence goes on from ML685836.1 coordinate 2,190,455, forward strand.
GCACAGTGGCTTCAGTGGAACTGCTCAAATGATTAAAGTGGCGTGCATGCTTAAGTACGTTTCTGAGCTGAGGCCTGGTTCACCCAGGTTCCCAAACACACCTATCCTATCCCCCATCTAATCTTTCTTTGCTATCTCAGCAGCCCTGCTCCATCTGCCACTCAGCCCGCAATACCAGAGAACTGTAATCCTATCTCCTTCTTTGTTGTTGGGTGAGGCATGCCAGGTCACAAGTGGGAATGGTGCCCCACACTTCTGGCATAATACCCCATAGAACCTGCATTGTACTGTAAACATTATTAATATTTGACAACCAGTACACAAGCTCCTGCTGAATCTTGGGACTGCATAGCTTCAGTCTTCTTAGAAAAATCCTAGAGAACGGTTTTTTTCACAAGTAATACTTGAGTGATTCTCAAATGATGGTCCATGGAACTCTTTCTAGTGATCTCCAAGAAGATCTCCCAGAACAAAAAAATGTAACTGCTAGGAAGAGGAGGGGACTGACAGTTTGGAAGAAGTGATTCAGACGAGATCCCTCTTTTCCTATGAAGTATCTTACAGAATAGGATAATTGACAGCCAGTGAAACACAGAATTCCACTGAAGTGTAAAGGTATATGCATTCTGTACTATCTCATAGAAAACATGGATACTTAACAGTGAAGGCTGCATAGAAATCATCATCTGTTTCATACAGAAAAGAAGTATCCTTAGCTATTTAGAAAGAAAGAAAGAAAGAAAGAAAGAAAGAAAGAAAGAAAGAAAGAAAGAAA
>ML685836.1:2191239-2207625 GCA_007922175.1 Pelusios castaneus
AAAGAAAGAAAGAAAGAAAGAAAGAAAGAAAGAAAGAAAGAAAGAAAAGTTGTGATATAATTACTTTTGACTGTTCCTTCTTGCTTACCTTTATGCAATGGTAAGTAGCATTGGCAGCACAGACCAGGTTACTATTGGGCCAGCCGTCCAGATCAGAATCTTCACCACAGATGAGACCATCACCAGCATATCCTGTTCTACATTCACACTTATACATAGGGTCACTGAAATGGCCCAAGTAGATGCATTCTGCAGATTTGTGGCAGCTGTGTGTCATATCTAGGCATGGATTTTCAGGTTCACACACCTACAAGAACAGATCATAGTCATTCAGACTTAATGACACTAGTAGGAGCGTCTAGGGCCTCAGGATTTCCAAAAACAAGGCCAATTATTTAGATGGCTGAATTTAGGCCCTTTTTAAAAAAATGGTCAAAGATCACAGAAAGAATAGCTAATTTTCTGAGCAGAGTAAGCAATACATTAGTTTGTCAGTTCAAAATTGAAGAAAAGTGATGATAATAAAAATTATAACCACGGATCAAATTGGAAATTACTCAATAAATAATTTAAACTATTAGTTTAAGGTTTTTGGAATTACATCTGCTTTTCTCAGGGAGCCATTCATTCTCATTATAGTCAGGGAAGATTGCACATGTCCACTTCTTTTAGAGCACTGGTCTTCAGGATATAATAATGTACGAGCTGTTCTGTAGTCATTTTTTCTTAAAGCAGAGAGCCAGACAAATGGATTTTAATATCTTTTCAGCAAGTTTACTGTCACTTTCCTCTTTTTTCTTTTGTTTTTCCTGGTAAGTTTTGAGTAGCTTAATTTTAACAGGTGTTATACATTTAGACTTCACATGTTGCATGAACTATAGCATGGCTCACCAAGAACAGACTGATGAAGTCTTATGGCAGCTGTTTCAAAAAGATTGCCTTAATTTTCTATTTCCCTGTACAACCTCCCTCATCCCCTTTCCCCCACCCTTCCATATACACATATACCTTGACTTGCAGGCAGGTTTCTATGGCATCCTGCACTTTCAGTGTTGTATTTATCAAGATAATCTCCTAATTTTCTACTGCACATCATCTTATGTAGTTTTTTTTACATCTGTGAAAATAGAGTATGAAGTGTGGGTTCAGAAAGTTACCATTCTAGCATGGTAGGTGTTTACATTCATTTTGCACAGATATAGCTGATGAGCAGTAGATAACCAGGCCCAAGGCATCATCACACCAATAGAAAAGTTGCACCCACATTTAGGGCCATATTTTTAAAGGTATTTTAGGCAACTAAGAAAACAAATAGATGTCTACTGTGATTTTCAAAAGCATCTTGCCACCCAACTCCCATTGATTTAAATGAGAACTAGGCACTTAGGAACTTGTGAAAATTCCACTAGGTGTCCAACTGTATCTGTAGCTGCCTACATACATTTTAAAATCTGGCTCTTAACTATTTGAGGCTATATTTCTTTGTCACCTAAGTTTATGAAAAATCCTTTCACAATGTGTTTTGATTGAGAATGCTTAGATAGGTTCCAGTTTCCATCATATTCGTAACCATTTGCCTCTCTTCAACATCACTTACTTGCTTTTCTGCGTTGGCAGCCTCCAGGCCCACCCCAAAAGGCTGAGTTCCTTTGTAGCGTGGAGGGCAGGGCAGACAATGGAATCCAGGATTTGCATTCACACAGCGATGGACCTGATTCACCCTAAAGCAAACATCTGGCACAGCTATACACTACAGAGAAACAAAAAAGCCAAAAGAGAGAACCAAATTAGCCTGTGGTATAATCAGACAGTGTTTATAAACAGCCTAAAGGAAAGTTTTATGTCGATTGACAACTGAAACAAGACATACCTCATCGAGATCCTCACACATCGTTCCATTACCAAGGTAACCAGAAGGACATGGGCCACATGACCAAGACCCATCAGGGTAACTGTTGCATTCTGCTCCAGGAAAGCAAGGATTTGACAAACACCCATCTGCCAAAACACAAACAAAATTGTAAATAAGGGTCATAATGAAGAATGTAAAGAACCATACACCTTATTAAAGAAATACATTCTCTATTCGTTAAAATGTATCTAGACAAAAATGATGGGATGCAGACAATTAAAAATATTTTAATTTTAAGTGTATATGAAAGCATTTCCTTTTTGATTCATTGACTGCTGCCAACAGTTGACTATATTAATAGCATACTGAGACCCTGACGCAGGAAAGCTTCTTATTCTGAAAAACACTGAACATTCCGCACATGCACAAAGTTTCACTGAAGTAAATTAGATTTACGCATTTACATAAGTGCTTTTCTCAAACAGGGTCTAAATGAGTGTATTTCATACATGTAGACTCTCCAGTATTAATTAGCGTTGCTATCTGTGTATCAGAAGATAAATAACTAGCAAAAACGAGTGTTTAGCTCATTGCTGGTCACTCATTGCATACACACCAATTGGACAATCATTCTTGTTGCATATGTCATGTTGCTTGACATCTCCCACACATTTCTTTCCTCCATATTGTGGCTCTGGGCTGTTACAGAGACGAGACCTCTCACGGATCCCTCCTCCACAGGTGACAGTGCAAGTAGACCATGGAGACCAGGGACCCCATCTACCATTAACTGTAACATGCAAGACAAAGGGGGAAACTAGCATGAGCAACATACTGTAGAGAACATTCAGTATGATAAAGGCAACTTCTGCTTTAGATCTCTAACTATAAACAGCTTGTCACTGTACCCAGAGGAAGAAGTGAAATGGGACAACCAAAAACTGAGGTTACAATATTTTTGTAAAAAAGAATTTCAGCCATTTAAGTCGTTCTTGACAACTCTTAACAACATGAAATGCCTTTTCACATGGTATATTTCCAATTAAAGTGATCAGAAGCAGTTTATGCTGACTGTGGCATCTGGATTTTCAAATTCATGGAAGAGATTGTTATTAAAAAAAACCTCTTATTCTACATTTCAAAAGGGCTTCCAATATGGCATTGGAGGACACCAAGCTTATGACCTGCATGCCAACTCTGAGCTCTGTGACATCTCCCAGGGTAAAGATGTCCAGAGTAAGTCATTTTGTGGGTAGCCAGTTGTGAACCAGCTGTTTCTAATCAGAATTTACAGCTGAAAGAAAACCTTCAGTTTCTATTTAGTGCCAAGTCTTTTGTTTACATTTTGTGATGAAGATCTAGCTCAGTACAATTAACTGCATTATGGGATCTCCTTCTATAGCCACAAAATGACCTCAATTGTTTTCATTCAAATCCTTTCTTAAGGAAACTGCTTCTTTCCAAACTTAAAGGTAAGTCTGCTACATTACATGCCATTTTTACAATAAAGTGACATGTATGTGCAGATTTCCCTCTTGTTTGATATTCCAACTTGCACTGAGTTCACACACATTTCATGCTAGTGCAACTCTACTGATTTCAGTATAGTTATTCCTGAATTAGATTAGTATAAAAAGCAATGGAGAGAAAAAGTATATAAATATATAATTATACCAGCCTGGCTTTGGGGGATTCTACTTCTGTTCCTAATACTTAGCAAAAGATTCCCTTTAGATAGAAAACATGTTTATCTGTTATTGTATAATTGAATTACCCTTGAAAAATGTATGTCTTTAAGTTACAGGGAGGAAAGGTTTCCAAACTCTAATGCTTTGCAAAGTCTCAAACTATACCATTTTCACCCACATGATAACAGTTTTCAAGTACCTAAAAGGTTGTTATGAGGTTGTTATTCTCCTTAACTGCCAATGATAGGACAAGAAGCAATGGGCTTAAATTGCAGCAAGAGAGGTTAAGGTTGAACATTAGGAAAAAATTCCTAACGGTCAGGGTGATTAACCACTGGAATAAGTTGCCTAGGGAGGTTGTGGAATCTCCATCATTGGAAGTTTTAAAGAGCAGGTTAGACAAACACCTGACAGGGATGGCTTAGGAGGGTACTTGGTCCTGCCAGGAGTGCAGGGGACTGGATACAATGACCTCTCATGCTCCCTTCCAGTTTCTATGATTTTCTCCCTTCTTAAAATGCCCTTGTGAGGTAGATAAGCATGATGCTAACTATAGGTAAATCAAGGCACCAAGAGGCAATGTGATTTACAGAAGGTTACATACTGAGTCAGTGGCAAGGGCTCAAGTAGATCCCTGAATGTCTCATTTCCATTCCCCCAATAAACATTCAAAGAAAAGAAGCAGTGCCAAGTAATCACAGACCATTAGTTTATTCTAAGCCATCTCCAAGACTGAGATTTAGATCATGTGTCACTGATAATCCTAATTTAGAGCCTGCCTTATTGGAAGACACAATAGTGTTCTATTTGACTTTTATTTTGGAGTTAAACCCACTAACTTACTTGGACATGGGACTCCCTCACACTCTTTAGTTTCCCGGCCATTTCCTTTACAGCTTTTGCCACCCATCTGTGGGATGGGGGAATTGCAGAGACGTATGCGAGTAATGTTGCCTATTCCACAGGTCACAGAACAGGAAGACCAAGGAGACCAGTGACTCCAGCCACCATCTTGACGTACTGACAGAGAAAAACAAAAGCACAGAACCTAAGGAAGTGTTTGTTTTATTTTGGGGCAAAATAGACATTCATTTGTGAAACTAGCCCTGCAACAGAAATTTCCCCATTTCACAGTAGGTGTCCCACCCTTTATTAAGATCAGTTACAAAGCCCAGCATTTGGGTCCAGACATTAAAGAATAGCCTACTTACGAAAGACAACCACCAACACAGGACTGAAGGGGTTACTAGAATAGCTCAATTTAGAGGACAGGTAAAAATAAATGTGTTATAAGACATAAGAAAACATTTGCCTTAAACAGTTGTTCAGAAGTCATTGAAGATGAGTGTTTCTTTGGTCTGATACTTGCAGGTATAATAAATACAAGATCAGTTAGTGCTTTACAAGAATTTTCTACACCCACTTCATGCAAGTGTTTCGTGTCCTTAACACTTATGAGCTTAAGGACTGTGCTAAGAATCATGAACCGATGGCAGATAAGCAATCAGCCAGTATTGCACATATGTTGATGCCATGCAAGAGGTCCCACTTATTACTCTCTTTCCTTTCACAAAGCAAAAACTAGACTGACCAGTACATGTGCATTTTAGATTGACAGAAAGGTGAGGACTATTAGATGGGGAAGTTAAGAAACAAAAATATGTCTTGATAACTGGTGTACTAATGAATAAATTAGTGTTAACATATAGAGAGAGTTCTGACTATCAAAGGCTGCATTTACACTGGCAAATTAAGTCGACTTAAGCTTGGCTTAAGTCGACTTAATTTGCCCTGAGTCTACACTACACTTTGCTTAAGTCGACTTAAGCAGCTTGCTTAAGTCAACTTAAGGAAAATAAAGTCGACTGAATGAAAATTAAGTCGACTTTATTAAACCTGCTTTTTACTCGACCTAAGGCTTAATTCGACTTTCTAAAGTCGAATTAAGCCAGTGTAGCCCTGGGGTAGCCCTAAGTCGACTTAGGGCTATCCCAGGACTACACCAATGCCCTCCCTGCCGGGGCGGGGGCACAGGGGGAGCCTGGCATGACCCCCAAAGGGCAGGGCATGTGGACACGGTGTGACACTGTCTGGGTTTAGGGAAGCATTTATGATATTATTTTCTATGGATATCTCATAATTGCTATAATCCATAGGAACTATGTCATGTTTGGTATCAATAGAAAGGTAGTAATTTGCTGGGAATGATTATATAGTTTATGTCTAGGAATTCTATTTCGATTAGAAGTTAAGAATTTGATGTTATATCCATACTTTAACTTGTGTCCTTCTGGACAAATGCCTTAGATGGGAGGGTGTGAACAACCATTGTCTCCTTAATGGCTCATCATGATACTCCCTTGGACCATATCACCTGATAGATTCCTTAACATTAAGGAGACAATGGTTGTTCACACCCTCCCGTTTAAGGCTTTGTACAGAAGGACACATGTTAAAGTATGGATATAACATCAAATTCTTAACTTCTAATCGAAATAGAATTCCTAAGCATAAACTATATAATCATTCCCAGCAAATAACTACCTTTCTATTGATATGAAACATGACATATTCCAAAGGGGTAGCCGTGTTAGTCTATTGTGGAAAGACAACAGAGTCCTGTGGCACTTTTAAAGACTAACTGATTTATTTATCGCATGAGATTTCGTGGGAGAAAATCCCACTTCGTCAGACGCTTTGAAGATAGGAAAGTTACAGAGTGGGAGGAAATTAAATGCAGGGAAGTATATGACATAGCATCAGGTCAGGCTGTAACAGCAAATCAAAATAGGTGTTAGGATTCAAAACATTGGGGAACAGCACATAGAGGAGGGGGAGGTCAAATCACTTGTTGTAATGTGAGAAAAATCCATAGTCCCTGTTTAACCCCAAGACAACTCAGTCAAATTTGCATATAAGTTCGAGTTCTGCAGTTCTCGCATTACAACAAGTGATTTGACCTCCCCCTCCTCTATGTGCTGTTCCCCAGTGTTTTGAATCCTAACACCTGTTTTGATTTGCTGTTACAGCCTGACCTGATGCTATGTCATACACTCCCCTGCATTTAATTTCCTCCCACTCTGTAACTTTCCTATCTTCAAAGCATCTGACAAAGTGGGATTTTCTCCCACGAAAGGTCATGCGATAAATAAATCTGTTAGTCTTTAAAAGTGTCACAAAATATGACATAGTTCCTATGGATTATAGAATTTATGAGATATCCATAGAAAATAATATCATAAATGCTTCCCTAAATCCAGACAGTGTCACACACAGGGCTCTGCCTTGCCAGGGTCCCTGTACCCCTTTGCCCCATTGTACACAGGGGGTGCCCCCCCCACCACTGTGGACCTGCCCAAGGTCCCCCTAGTCCCACAAAGTCGACCTAGAGCATCCAGTGTGGATGCTCTAGGTCGACTTTGTAAGTTCCCCTTTAAGTCGACTTTAATTTTAAGTGTAGACACACTAAGTCGACTTAAAGTCGCCTTAGTTAAGTCGACTTAGTTAAAGTTGACTTAAAAGTGCAAGTGTAGACATAGCCCTAGTGTGCATTGGAAATTCAGGCTAGAATTCCTTTTGCTTCATGGTTAGAAAGAGAAAACCAGAGGGAATGTTAATAAGGAGAGAAAGATGCCAGGACTCACTGCGATGGTCACATTTGCCAAGGCTGCACGTTCTTGTCTGGATGGATGGGCCTACACAAGTGTTGCTGGTGACATCACATGATCTTCCTCGCTGCTGGGTTCCAGAGCCACATGTCACTGAGCACTCTGTCCACTCGGACCATGGAGACCAGCCATCTTCACTGTCTTTGGCTGGAGACCAGAAGAAGCAAAAACTGCTTAACATTAACAATTCCTTTGTCATAAGATTTTTGTTTTCTATTTTTTTGTTAGAACTTTTCCTTTGCTATCTATACCTCTGGCTCTGATTTTTCTTTTACTTTATCACTGTAAAGTTAGACAAATTTATTTTTAAAACAAATCAAATATAATTAGAAGTTGGCCCAAATCAGATCCTTGACCTGAACATCCTCACGTTTTGTAAATTTCGATCTGGAACTGACCTCTATAGGCTGACCCAAACTCTGGTTTCAGACATCCACCTACTTTGTGACCCAGATCCAAAACGTGAGGTTTATACCATCTCTGAATACAACGTAACCATAAAAGTGATCAAGAGCAAAATGAAAAAAATGTGCTCTATATGATCTGACTAGGCATTTGTGCATTGGCATTGGCAAAGTGTCCTAACTTTATTGCATTATATTAATGCAATAAATATAATCCAATAAATGTTATACTTCAGAAAACTGAAGCTATTAAAGATGCATTGCCATTTTTTTCTGCAACAGACCTGTCCATCCTAGCAAAAAATATATTTCCAAAACTATTCTCACTCCAAATTCAAGGCACAAACTGCGCTGCTATCTTGAAAGGATCCTTTTGTTATTCTGCTCCACATACATGAAGTATTGTAGGATTCAAAATAAACAAAAGAGAAAAGAAATTTGTGAGACTCTTTACCTTGCCAGCAATGATTATATTGATACACAGGAAATTACCATTTGTCTCTAGAATCTACACACATTCTAAGGGGAATGGTAGCCACATTAATCCACTCTGACTGCAGTGCAGTCTATTTTAACCAGATAATAAGGAAAAGAAAGAACAGCAAAAACACATAATAAGAAATAGGAATGTCCAGCCAGGAAAAAAAAATGCAGTTAAATCTCATTAAATAATATGATTTTTCTTTGGCTGGGCTGATTTTAACTCTTCCTTTCTCACCTCTTGAATAAAATAGGTTTTTAAAAATTGCCAAACAGATAGACTTTCTTTTTGTTAAATACTTACAATGAAAGCAGATAGGACAGCATTCACCTTCAATAAATGATGGATTGGCACAAAACACTGCAGGGCAAGTGATTTGATGGCACACAGTTTTAGAATTCTAAATGCAAAGAAAGCAACATATTGGCTTGTATTCATTTTCAACTACAGGCAAATCTATTTATCCAGGGAAAATTTTACCCATGTATTGAATAGATTTTACTTGTCATCATTTTACAAAACAAAAATATTTTATTTAATGAGGTTGGATCTTTATAAAAGGAAATATTTTAAAACCAAGTAAGCTATCAGTGTGAGTATGCAGGACTGTCTATTAGAAATGGAGGGCCTAATTCAAAACCATTGAAAAAATGTGGTCTCTATTTACTGATTTTAATATACTTTGGATCAGGACATGATGGTAGAGTTAAGGATCCTGATCAATGGAAGGAAGGAAAGAAGCAGAACACACACACTAGACTTCAGAAAAGCAGATTTTGGCTCCCTTAGGGAGCTGATGGGCAGGATCCCTTGGGAGGCTGATCTGAAGGGGAAAGGTGTCCAAGACAGTTGGCTGTATTTTAAAGAAACCCTGTTAAAGGCACAGGAAGATATCATTCTGTTGTGCAGAAAGAACAGCAAATGTGGAAGGCGCCCAGCGTGACTTAGTAGAGAACTCTTGGGTGAGCTGAAACATAAAAGGGAAGTTTACAAGAAGTGGAAGCTTGGACACATGATGAGGGAAGCGTAAAAAGATATTGTTCAGGACTGCAGGGATAAAATCAGAAAGGCCAAAGGGCAATTGGAGTTGCAGCTAGCAAGGTATGTGAAGGATAACAGAAAGGGATTCTACAAGTATGTCAGCAACAAGAAAAGGATCAGGGGTGGTGTAGGTCCCTTACTGAATGGGGCAGGCATCCTCATGGTGGATGATGCGGAAAAGGCTGAAGTACACAATGGTTTCTTTACTTCAGTCTTCAGAGGGAGGACCAGCTCCCAGGCTACTACACGGAGTAACGCAGAATGGAGAGAAGAGCAGCCCTTGGTAATGGAAAGTCAGATTAGGGACTACTTAAAGAAATTGGATGTTCACAAGTCCATGGGGCCGGATGAACTGCATCTGAGGGTGCTGAGGGAGTTGGCTGAAGTGATTGCAGAACCGCTGGACATTATCTTTGAAAATTCGTGGCGAACGGGGGAGGTCCCAGAGAATTGGAAAAAGGCAAATATAGTACCTATCTTTAAGAAAGGGAAAAAGGAGGATCCGGGGAACTACAGACCGGTCAGCCTCACCTCAATCCCTGGGAAAATCATGGAGCAGGTCCTCAAAGAATTCATCCTGAAACACTTGGAGGAAAATAGAGTGATCAGGAACAGTCAACGTGGATTCACCAAGGACAAATCATTCCTGACCAACCTGATTTCCTTCTATAATGAGATGACTGGATTTGTGGACACGGGAAGACCAGTTGACGTGGTATATCTCGACTTTAGCAAGGCTTTTGATACTGTTTCCCACAGCATTCTTGTCGGAAAGGTAAGGAAGTACGGGTTGCATGAGCGGACCGTAAGGTGGATAGAAACCTGGCTAGATCAATGGGCTCAGCTGGTAGGAATCAATGGCTCGATGTCTAGTTGGCAACCAGTAATGAGTGGAGTGCCCCAGGGGTCAGTCCTGGGGCTGGTTCTGTTCAACATCTTCATTAATGATCTTGTTGATGGGATAGACTGTGTGCTTACTAAGTTCTCGGATGACACCAAACTGGGGGTAATGGTAGATACGCTGGAGGGCAGGGCCAGGATCTAAGGAGAATTAGACAAATTGGAACACTGGGCCAAAAGAAACCTCGTGAGGTTCAACAAAGACAAGTGCAAAGTCATGTGCTTAGGATGGAAAAATCCCATGCACTGCTACAGGCTGGGAACCGATCAGCTAAGTAGCAGCACTGTAGAAAAGGACCTGGGGGTTATGGTGGATGGGAAGCTGGATAGGAGCCAACAGTGTGCCCTTGTTGCCAAAAAGGCCAATGGCATATTGGGCTGCATCACTAGGAGTATTGCCAGCAGATCGAGGGATGTGATAATTCCCCTCTTTCCGGCACTGGTGAGGCCGCATCTGGAATATTGTGTCTAGTTTTGGGCTCCCCACTACAGAAAGGATGTGGACAAATTAGAAAGAGTCCAGCAGAGGGCAACGAAAATGATTAGGGGGCTGGGGCACATGACTTTATGAGGAGAGACTGAAGTTACTAGCTTATTTAGTCTACAGAAGAGAAGACTGAGGGGAGATTTGATAGCAACCTTCAACTACTTGAAGGGTTGCTCCAAAGAGGAGGGAGCTAGGCTGTTCTCGATGGTAACAGAGGACAGAACAAGGAGCAATGGTTTCAAATTACAGCTGGAGAGGTTAAGGTTGGATATTAGGAAAATCTTTCTCACTAGGAGGGTGGTGAAGCATTGGAATGGGCTACCTAGGGATGTGGTAGAATCTCTGTCTTTGGAGATTTTTAAGGCCTGGTTAGACAAAACCCTGGCTGGGGTGATTTAGTGGGAGTGGTCGTACTTTTTAGCAGGGGGTTGGACTAGATGACCTCGTGAGGTCCCTTCCATCCCTATTCTTCTATGAAGAAATGCTCGATGCTGGCACAGGACTGAGTGACCAAGTTGGATTCAGTCCATTATCCATTTTGGAAACAGGAAAAATCCTTCCATAATCTTACCTCACAGTTACATTTGGTGCAGCTATCTACCACCCAATTTTCATTATCTGCAAAGGCACGGCCATCCTGCCAGCAGACTGACTGGTTCTTTAGAGTTTTGTTAGGACCAATCAATTCCCACATAATTTGGTTCTCTTCAGACTGAAAAATTAAACAAATTAATGAATTAATAGGTGTGTTTTGGCTTCCAGCCAAAGTGCCCTTAAGCAAAACCCAAGAAACTGACTTTAATATCTGATTGAAAAATTACATTGGCACGCATCCATGTACATTAGCCGTGACAAAAAACACAATTCAGTGATTGTATCACAGACAATTATTCTTTCAGATAATATTATGATCATGATTACATAGTGTTCAATAAAATCTACTATAAAATATTTTTCCCGAAGAGTTCATCATCTTCAGAGGGGGAAATAATTCTATTCCTGAAACATGTAGTAAACTATTTAAACTCATTTTAGAAAGTATAAACGTGAGCCATAACTAGGAAGGAAACAGGCTTTAAGCAACTATATACCTCATTATGCTGCAATAGTGAAAAGATAAAGCTCAGATACATTCATTTAGCCATTAGCTATAATATATGGATGTTATAAACATATAAATTATATACACACATAGATATGTATATACAGACATATGTTATATACATATAGTCAAATTTGACTAATGATTTTGGGTGCCTTGATTTTTGGTTATCTAATCTGAAATATCTTTAAAAAACATGGTTCTCAGAAAATGCTTCTATAACCTGCCTTCTGAAAATCAAGCCCAAGTAAAGTTTCATAGCTGTGCATCCAAAATCATTTGCAGTCATTTTTTTAAATGTAGGACTCCACTCCCCCAACAACCTATCCATCTTTATTGATGTTTATGCAAAGTGACACAGGGAGACAATGTTCTGTAATTGACTTTTTATATCTTTTGACTCTCAAGTCTAGAGATACCTACCACTTTTTGAAGGTTATCGACTAAGTTGTTAACAACAATGCGCAAGCCAGCAAGCTCTGTAAACATAGTTCCCAGCTCTTCACAGGAGCGGTCACAAAATTCCATCTTTGGCTCTGTCTTTTCACCAACGTACTCTGTTGTGACAGCGGGGTTAAGGTGAAGGATTTCAGTACTCTCATTGATGGTGTTCACTTCAGCTAGTGGAGAGAGGGAACAAAGAACAGTTGTGTATACAACAGTCTTCTGCTGATTATAGCTTATGGCTGGAATTATAGACTGGCTCTTGTAGGTAGGGTTTTACTGAAGCTCTTTTGGAACAGTCTTATGCTAAATTATACCCAAGGATAAAAGGGAGGGGTTCAATGTGAGCTGGTTCCAATTACAGACTTTCCCTTTCAAAATGAGAAGCCCAGCTTTGTTTTACATAGTCATCATTTAAAGGCACTATTGGCAACGGAAAACAATCATTTATGAAGAAAAGATAATAAAAACATAAAATGTCATAAAAACATACACATTTAGCCCTCTCAAGGTCATGAAAAGTTTTGGTTTTTCATGAGGTAACAAGAACTATCCTTTCCAGTTGGGTCACTGAGCCCTGGTTGACACTTGCTGCTGTTTTTGGCAGAAGTTGAAGGGAGATACACACGTTACTTAAAATAACTTACAAAGAGTCCTGTGGCACTTTTAAAGACTAATAAATTTATTTATCACATGAGCTTTCATGGGAGAAAATCCCACTTCATCAGACGCTTTGAAGATGGGGGACTTACAGAGTGGGGGGATACCTTTCCCTGCATTTAATTTCCTCCTACTCTGTAAGTTCAACTTTGGGACCCATCCTCCACATGGGGTCCCAAAGACTAGACTCCTACAAAGGATGTGGTTATGAATTATTTCTGAGGTTTAAAATATCAGACAGGGTGGGTCTATTTGACCCACCGTTGACATGGTATACCTTGACTTTAGCAAGGCTTTTGATATGGTTTCCCACAGCACTCTCATCGGCAAGTTAAGGAAATATGAGTTGGACGAGTGGACCGTAAGGTGGATCGAAAACTGGTTAGATCAACAGGCTCAGCGGGTAGGAATCAATGGCTCGATGTCTGGTTGGCAACCAGTAACGAGTGGAGTGCCCCAGGGGTCGGTCCTGGGGCCGGTTCTATTCAACATCTTCATTAATTATCTTGATGATGGAATAGACTGCGCGCTTAGTAAGTTTGCGGATGACACCAAGTTGGGGGGAATGGTAGATACTCTGGAGGGCAGAGACAGGATCCAGGGAGACTTGGACAAATTGGAACACTGGGCCGAAAGAAATCTCATGAGGTTCAACAAAGACAAGTGCAAAGTCCTGCACTTAGGACGGAAAAATCCCATGCACTGCTACAGGCTGGGGACCGATCGGCTAAGTAGTAGCGCTGTAGAAAAGGACCTGGGGGTTATGGTGGACGGGAAGATGAATATGAGCCAACAGTGTGCCCTTGTTGCAAAAAAGGCCAATGGCATATTAGGCTGCATCAGTAGGAGTATTGCCAGCAGATCAAGGGATGTGATAATTCCCCTCTATTCGACACTGGTCAGGCTGCATCTGGAATACTGTGTCCAGTTTTGGGCTCCCCACTACAGAAAGGATGTGGACAAATTAGAAAGAGTCCAGCAGAGGGCAACAAAATGATTAGGGGGTTGGGGCACATGACTTATGAGATGAGACTGAAGGAACTAGGCTTATTTAGTCTATAGAAGAGAAGACTGAGGGGAGATTTGATAGCAACCTTCAACTACTTGAAGGGTTGCTCCAAAGGAGGGAGCTAGGCTGTTCTCAAGGGTAACAGAGGACAGAACAAGGAGCAATGGTTTCAAATTACAGCTGGGGAGGTCAAGGCTGGATATTAGGAAAAACTTTCTCAGTAGGAGGGTGGTGAAGCATTGGAATGGGCTATCTAGGGAGGTGGTAGAATCTCCATCTTTGGAGATTTTTAAGGCTCGGTTAGACAAAACCCTGGCTGGGGTGATTTAGGGGGAGTGGTCCTACTTTTTAGCAGGGGGTTGGAGTAGATGACCTCGTGAGGTCCCTTCCAACCCTATTATTCTATGATTCTATTTGTTCAACAATCCGTGGTGAAAAATCCCAGATAAGTTATTTTGGATCATGACACATAGATCAGCAGGTGAATAACAACATAAATAAAAACTGAAGGTGAGACCTCTGATGTTTCACAAAACCCACAAAATTCCAAAATAACAAAAGGGTAAAGGTAATGGAGGGCAGTTATACATTAATCATATATCAATTTTACACGCAAACCCTCTGAACCAATAACACAGATGTACCCCGACAATTTCTGGGATAAGGACCCATATTTGGGTGAGGAAGGATGATTTAATCTAACTTATTTTTAGAAGGGTATAAAGGTGTAGATCCTGGGAAAAAATGGCATTTAAGACTTTAGGATTTGAAGAACGGGGAAGCTTCCGGTCCTCAGCTCTCCAGCTCAACCTTTCTTGAGAAAGAACACCACAGACCTATCTTGCTCCTTCTTAGCTATCTAGTCTTTATTGTTTTAATAAGTTTAAATATAACAATAAGGGTTGCTAGACTCTGCACTCTTTGTGGCTATTTAAGGCATCCCTCTTGGCTCCAGGGTTTAAGTATAGTAACTATAAATTTAACAGGAAAAATAATCTATCAGATTATAAACTGCATAAAATTTCCTAAATGCATTCTGTGTGTATGAGCTAATTATTTCATGCTACATGCCTTAATTAACCCTTTCTCAATTCTATGCTTTATGCTTTTAGCAATAAAGGGTTTTATAAAGTAATTTCAAGTATCTGTGTGACAGCCACTCTTAGCCATTCCCTGTGGGTTCCTAGTTCAAATTTATAAATATCTTCTGTGGTCAGATACGAACCCAAATTCCCAGACAAGATTAATTGGCAATTCCAATCCAAATTCCCAATCTAAATCATAAAGAATCAGGCTACAAGCCTGAGTCTACACTGCAATTAACAGCCCTGTAGCCCACGTCTGTAGAACCCAAGTCAGCTGACATGGACTAGCCACAACTGCTTAACTGCAGTGTAGACAAACCCATAGAAGCATTTGTGTACCTGGGAATCACCAAAGAGCACCATGGTCCTGCCTACCCCCTCTCACAACTGGTACAACCCTCTGCACCCAGAAGGGAAGTAGAGCCAGCTGTACCAGCCAAGAATTCATCCTAGCTCCAACTCCAAGGAAATATTATAAATATTGAATAGTTTCTCTGCTTGGATAACTTTTCGAGCCCCTTTGTGGTACCAGACTGCTATTTATCTACTGAATAGATACAGTACAGTCAGTGTTTCTCCCACACTGACCTGCCAATGTACTTCAGTAATCATCTGGAAGGACACTACTTAAGGCAGAAAAGACACTTTAATCCCTGCAACCCATGGGCTATGTCTGCACTTGCACTGCACTTGCAAACTTTGTTAAGTCGACTTAGTGTGTCTACACTTAAAATTAAAGTCGACTTAAAGGGGAATTTACAAAGTCAACCTAGAGCGTCCACACTGGATGCTCTAGGTTGACTTTGTGGGACTAGGGGGACCTTGGGAAGGTCCATGGTGGCAGGGGGGGCACCCCTTGTGTGCAATGGGGCAAAGGGGGACAGGGACCCTGGCAGGGCAGAGCCCTGTGTGTGATGCTGTCTGGATTTAGGGAAGCATTTATGATGTTATTTTCAATGGATATCTCATAAATGCTATAATCCATAGGAGCTATGTCATGTTTGGTATCAATAGAAAGGGAGTAATTTGCAGGGAATAATTATATAGTTTACGTCTAGGAATTCTATTTCAATTAGAAGTTAGAAATATGGTGTTCTACCTATACTTTAACTTATGTTATTTTATTGAAATGACTGAGGCCTTGTACACACTACACAGTTATCGCGTGGTAAGGCTCCTTACCGCGCGATAACAATCAAAGCGTCCACACATGAAAGCTGCTTGTTGCGCGGCAACAGCCTCTTGCCGCGCAACATGTAAACCACCCCAAATGAGGGTGGTAAGACTTACCACGGAACAGTTGTTCCGTGGTACAGCCTGTGTGGACGCTTGTTCCGCCGTTGACAGCCCCCAGAAATGTCCCAGAGTGCCAAACCGGGCCACTCTGGGACATCAGAGCTGTCAAATATGTCAGTTTCACTGCTCTAACTGAGCAGTGAAATTGACATATTAAAATGGCCAGGTTCGGTGGCTGAGGGATTGGCCAGCTGGACCGGGGTGGGCAGCCAGCTTGGGCCACCCCCCTAGCTGAGCTAGGGGGTGGCCCGAACCTGCTGCTCTCACCA
>ML685836.1:2208025-2288677 GCA_007922175.1 Pelusios castaneus
CATTAAGGACACAATGCTTGTATTCCTTAAGCCAAGCTTAAGTCGACTTAATTTACCAGTGTAGAGGCAGCCATGGATTCTCTGCTGCAACTGAAAACAAAGATGGAAGTTGTAGTGTCTGACTATCCACTGGAAATTAACTCAGACCAACAACCATTCCACACAGGCAACCAAACAGCTGTAAGAATACAGCAGCTTTCATTCATCATCAGCATGGCCCAGGTATAAACCTGTAACTGTGTAACCCACCACGAATCCTTTAAAATTAAACCAAGCAGCTCCCTTTGGTACAGTGTTGATTAAATGGGCTACCTTTAGCCTGAGGTAGATATCCTCCAACAAACTCTCTTTTTCAGGCTCTGCTCTCCTAAGTCACAGACTTGGTAAGAGACTGTCACTGGTGAAATACATGGAAGAACAGAGAGTTTTCACCTCTTTCCCTTAGTTAATGCAGCAGCTCAGGTAGTATCTTAGTGTATTTTGCAGCTTCACCTAATGACATGGAAATTCTGGAGACAGCCCAGCTAAGGCCAGGCTACAAATTGGTTCCGAGCACTTCAAATTCACTTGATGGAGCATTATATAGGAATAACTGAACCAAGGCTTGGGAAGGGTTCTGAAGTCACCGTTTAAAAGCTCTTCCTGTCCATAGCAAACTGCTGGGAATCAGCATGACACGAAAGACCAGCAATAGGTCTTGCAAACTTTTCAAGGCAAGAGAACTCTCTTTCTGCCATGAGATTTTATTTAATGAAACTGGGAGGAGGGAGGGGGTTAAACAAACAATAATGTTAGTCAGTGGGGACTTAAATCCTTCTCTGTACCTTTGAGGTCTTTACTCAGTATCTATTCACTCCCTACACACAGTTTTGACTTCAAATGAAGTTTTATGTGAGTAACAGCTACAAGGTGTGGCCCAATATTGATGTCATTTGCATAGAAACCTTTATTTTCCTGCCTTTCAGTAAAGACTCATTCATATTTAGTATCTATACAGTACATCAGTCTAGTAAAGTGGCTCAGAGTCTAATGTAGCTTAGGGAGATCAATTGTCCTCTCAACACTTTCTTAAATATTTCAAAGGGGAAAATGAGCACAGTGAGTGCTATAGAACATAACATATGATCCCAAGCTTATCAGTACCATTCCTCATACTCAGCTCAATAGCCATACAAGATGGAAGGAATTTTAAAAAGTTGGGGAAGGGCGAAGAGGAGGGTGGCTGATTAAATTCTTAGTTACTCCATAGTGAGTAAATACCCTGTGACACAAAGTCTATATTGAATTGTTTCCAGTTATCAAAGTGTAAAGACCTTGGTAACTTAGCTACTACGATGGAAAGAATAGGTGACATGGGCCCAAATCATCTGTAACATCGACCAGAATCATCTGTGGTGTAACTCTATTTACTTCAATTGCCTTTTACTCCTTGAAAAGAATGCAGTTTTCTTACCACATAGAAACATTACACTTCCATGATTCCCCATATGATACTTTTTAGATCATTAATTTCATATTATCAAGCTAATGTAAATTTTTCACTTGATCTGAGCATTTTAAGAACATTATTACATATGTAATCTCAAGAGTACAGTCCTAAACTTTGTTAGAAGCATTAAATCCACCCTCCCTACTCTCCCTTGGCAATCAGCGAAAGACAAAGCCTGGGGATTTGTAGGAATTCAGTTCTACAGATCTGGCTTCCTGCTCATTTCTTAAGCGCTAGATGACTCGCTTTGGAAGGTAGGTGCTGAGACTGAAAATGTTGATATATAAAGATAGAATCATGGAAGATTAGGGTTAGAAGGGACCTCAGGAGTTCAATAAAAATGTACATCCTTTCACAAACACAAATCTCATTCTGCTGATCTGGCTGTGGATGGGATTTTATTTTATGTACTTATTGAGCTTTTTTAAACATGCCTCTCTAAATCTCTGCGCACATGTATAAATCATTTTTAAAATACACACAATGACCACATTATACTGAGCCTCCCCCACCCATCAGCCCAAAAGTTTCCTCCTGGACCACCTCTCTAGTCAGCCCACCCTCTCAGAAAGGATTTAAAAATATATAGGCCTGGCACTGTGCGCTGAAAGTCAACAAATTCAGACTGCTGTTAGAAAAGCAACTGGAGAAATCCCAGAGTTGATGGCATTTCACTGACAATGTCTGCCCTACTGGCATTTCATATTTAAATCTGGAGCTGCCATGCAACAAACAAAGGAGAGAGGAAGGGTTGCCTTGTATTTACACATTACCTTAAAACTCGAGAGATCTGCCACAGACTTCCTTGGGCAAATCATTTAATCTATCTGTGCTTCAATTCCCCCTCCGTAAAATGAGGATAATCACATTCCCTTTGTCTTACTCTCTGTCTATTTTGTATATTTAGACTGTAAACTCTTTGGGGTATGGATTGGTTCTTCCTATGTGCTTGTACAGCACCTAGCATAACAGAGATGTAATCTGGATTGGATCCTTAGATATCAGTTTACTACAAATAAAAATAAAAATAGAGGTCTCTAAAGCAGACAGGGCCAAAACTATTAAAGGTTTCATAGATCAAAACCAATTCCTTGGATTGCATCCATGAATAAGGTAGAAGACATCACCATATACTCCCAACAAGAAACTCCTCTTAGTAAGTGGACAACCACATCCTGCAGTAGCTGACGTTTCCTAGAGTTCCCTAGACATAGCCTCCAGTAGTGTACATTGCAGTAATCCAATCTGGAGGTAACACAGGCCTGGATAACTGTGGCGACTCAAGGTGCAAATTCTAAAGAATGGGTTGTAAATTAATCAAGGACAGAGGTTTCTTGGCCACTGATGATACCTGAACATCCAGAGGCAACTAAGGATCCAAGAAGACCCAATACAGATCCATACCTCAGCCACGCTTGGTCGATGTTCAGCCAATGGACAGACTTGCATCTGGGCCTTGATCAAAGTGGGGGTTGTTGATATAAAGTAATTGGTCTTTGCACAAACCACACAAAGGATTAACTATCCATTTTCTTACCTGAAAGTACAGTCATCTGTCTTAGCTTTCTATGAAATCTAATTTAAATTTGTGCTGAAATACCAAGGTCCTGATGTAAAATCTGAAAGCTTGTTTCATGATGGATAGATCACAGAAAGTGTTTTGCAAGAATGTCACAGATCACAAAGGTTGAGATCATCTTCATGGTAGATCTATACAAGAAGCAACAAGAACTGCTAATATAGAGCTCCATGGATGCATTGAACAGTCCATGGAAGAAGCAGGGCCATTCTGGCCCCTCAATGTTCCCAGGGACATGTTGGTCCAATATCCTACACCTCCTGCCTCTCTCCAGGCTCCAGGAAGATATCCTTCAACAGAGGCAACACATGGGGGGAGTCATGCAAGGTAATGTGTCTCCCCCAGATTAGCTGCTTGGCTTGTACTGAGCATATTGACACTGATTGAGCATGCTCATTAACAGTGCTGAAGCCAGATGCCCTCACTCTACTCCCCCACACACTATGATCTTCTCTGTCCTCCAACTTTCCCAATTCCAAACCCTCTGATTCTCTCAACTATATTTTAAAGTTTTCCAAAAAAAATGTTAAATTGTCTCCAAGCAAGCTGTGAACCAGCAAAACTTGACCAAATACGTCTAGTTATGCCCTATTCTTGTTCTTCCACAAACCGTACATGGAAGGGTGAAGTTCAGCCAACAGAAAGGGCAAGAGCACAAGCCAGCCCAGACAGAATCAGATCTGAAAAGTTGTACATTTCAGCATCCCAGAGCTGATGCAGAGGCAATCTCTCCCTGTCACAAATATGGGGCAAAATTGCACAATGGGAAAGTGGCCTATGCCCATACATAAATAGGGACAGAACTGAAATATGTACCTAGAACTGGAAGAGACATATGGGCTTGGCCTGAAAAGCAATCCATTGTTGAGCCATTAAGGACATAAGGAATAAAAGCATTGTGTCCTTAATGGCTCATCAGGTCACTCCCTGGGACCATTGTAGCTGGAAAATTCCTAAACATTAAGGACACAATGGTTTGACACACCCACCTCTCTCAGCCATTTCAATAAAATAACATAAGTTAAAGTATAGATAGAACACCATATTCCTAACTTCTAATTGAAATAGAATTCCTAGACATAAACTATATAATCATTCCCAGCAAATTACTACCTTTCCATTGATACCAAGCATGACATAACTCCTATGGATTATAGCATTTATGAGATATCCATTGAAAATAATATCATAAATGCTTCCCTAAATCCAGACACCATCACACACAGGGCTCTGCCCTGCCAGGGTCCCTGTCCCCCTTTGCCCCATTGCACACAAGGGGTGCCCCCCCTGCCACCGTGGACCTGCCCAAGGTCCCCCTAGCCCTACAAAGTCGACCTAGAGCATCCAGTGTGGACACTCTAGGTCGACTTTGTAAGTTCCCCTTTAAGTCGACTTTAATTTTATGTGTAGACACACTAAGTCGACTTAACTAAGTCGACTTAAAGTCAACTTAGTTAAGTCGAATTAGTCAAAGTCGACTTAAAAGTGCAAGTGTAGACATAGCCTAAGAGCTAGATCCACATATGGATGTATGTGCCTTGCTGCCAGTTCAGGCACCACTGAAGTCCTCAAAACCCATGCTTAGCTGCCACCTAGCTTTGCAGGCACCCCAATTCCCTAGACACCTAAATTCCAATGTTATAAATTCTTTCCACCACTACAAATTCCTTAGCGCTGCCTTTTACTCTCCTTGTGGTTTGCTTTGGCAATGATGTCTTTTGCAATAAATACAAGGAAATAGTCCTTTGGTGAAAGGCATCAAAATACTTTCTGGATTAGAACACAAAATAACTTTGATGCCTCATTGTATTTGCAAGATCCAGAAGCCTCATTGAAAGTTATAGAAGAATTGACTGTGAAATTTGGGCAGTTTTCAGACTTCGCAATAAACTACAATCAATCTGAAATTTTACGAATTAATATTCCCAAAAGGATCAAAACAAATTGCTGTCAGTTTCATAAATTTAAATGGGCAAAGGAATTCTTAAAATATTTAGGAATAAATATTGTGGAGAATTATAAAAATCATGTTAAGCCAAATTATCCTCCCTGTGGAATACAGTAATAAAAGACTTGGAGCAATGGAACAAATATGAAATTTCTTGGCTAAACAGGTAAAGATGAACATACTCCCAAAGTTACTATTTTTGTTTCACTGCATACTTGTTGCTATCCCTGACATGGCATTTAAAAAATTGCAGGATGCATTATTAAAATTAATATGGAAATGTAAAGGAGAAAGGGTGAGTTCTGTGTAAGCCTACAAAGTGAGGGGGGCTAGCTTTCCTTAATTTGGTTTATGAGCATAATGCATTACAATTAAAAGATGTGATTGATTAGATTAGCAACAGACCGTCCAAACACTGGGTAAAAAGGATAATATAGCTATTCATAGCAATTGTTGGGATAAAAAGAAATATCACCCTTTCATCCAGACCAAAATGGCTTAGCAACAGGATTTTTTAAAATTAATTCAGAGCTCCTTTCCCCTCACTACCTTCATTAATAATTAGGAATTTATCCCAAGGAAATATCAAAGTAGCTATTTGTTGTGGGTAACAGCTGAGACTGCTCAATTTGGACACTTGTTTCTGAGTACTGATTTGAATTATGCCAAGATATGATGTAACTAATATAAAGAGCAAGTATTTTCAATATTTATGAGCCAAACATTTCATTGTGAAATCTGGACTCAGAAGGGCTCTATCTAGATCTTTAGCCAAACTTAAACAGTTGTTGCAGGAGCAAGCTGGAACAAAAGGTTTAATTTCTAAAATACGCACAATTTTGCCTGAAAAAGATGTTAATGATAAAACAACCCAATGGCAATATGAAAGAGGGATTTGGATAAAGAAAACTGATCTGGATGACCAAGTCTCTCTATGAGAGAGGGGATAAAGATCTTCAATTTGTGTAGTTTATAAAGAACATTTTATAAATTACTGTATAAAAGGCATTTTGACTCCAGGTAAGAGCCATCATATTTTTGACGCTAGGTGCACTGTCAGAGAGGGTGAAGTGGGGGTTGGAGGAAGGGAAGGGAACATACTCGCACATGTGATGGCTGTGTCCAGGAATTAGACAGTTTAGGGAGGAAAATATTAAAGAGATTCATCTTATGACAAAATGCTGGCTTCCTAGAAATCCCCTAGACTTCTTACTTAATGCTACAGTAGAGGATCTCTCTTATAAAAAGAATGAAAAATTCATTTTTATATTATTAGAAGCAAAACTTTGTATTGCAAATTATCAGAAAAATTTATCTTCTCCCGTGGAATTAGCCAAATATGGTCTGTCGTCGTAGTGGAAAAGATTCACACCAAGTTCATATACAAGAAAAATGCCAAAAATAAGATAGTGCCAAAAATACGGGGTCCCGTATCTGAGTCGTTATGGAGGGACTGTCGAGAATCAGTGTCGACTTAGGGCTCTCCAGGACTCCCCCACCGTCCTCCCTGCAAGGGGGTGTGGCACAGGGGGAGCCTGGCATGCCCCCTCCACAGGGCAGGGCAGAGCCTTGCCCACCCTGCCCCTATGCCCTGCCAGCTTCCCTGTCCCCCTTTGCCCATTGTCCCCCTTCTACCCAGGTACAATGGGGCAAAGGCTGAGCCCCCTGGCAATTGGCAAGGGGTGCCCCCCCTGCCACCGTGGACCTCTCCCAGGTCCACGTAGCCCCTAGAAGTCGACCTAGGTGTCCAGTGTGGACGCTCTAGGTTGACTTTGTAAGTTTCCCCCTAAGTCAACTTAATTTTATAGTGTGGACATGCTAAGTCGACTTAACAAAGTCGATTTAAAGTTGACTTTGTTAAGTCGACTTAGCTAAAGTCAACCTAAATTAACAAGTGTAGACATAGCCTTGCATGTTTAAACTAGTGTAAATGATGGATTCTCTGTTACTTAAAGTCTTTAAATTGTGAGATTATGGGTCTATTATGGGGGGGTGAAATTCTGTGGCTTGCACTGTGCAGGAAGTCATAGATGATCACGATGGTCCCTTCTGGTCTTAAAGTCTGCTAAGGATTTGTCTACCCTTACAGCACTGCAGCTGTGTCACTGTAGCACTTAGTGAAGGTGCTGCCTACACTGATAGGACAGTTTCTCCCATCTGGATAGGTCCTCCACCTCCCCATGAGGCAGTAGCTATGTTGACTGGAGAAGCCTTCCCGTTGGCATAGTGCTATCTACACTGGGAGTTTGGGCAATATTACTGTGGATTTCCACACCCCTGAGCAACAAAGTTATACCGACAGGAGTTTATAGTATAGCTCAGGATAGAGTCTAAGTGCCCTAATGACTGGGCTAAAGTGTCATTCTCACTCACTCTTTAGCCCAATTAATACTTTTTCCCAATAGTAACCTAAAAAGATTCAGACACAAAGCCCCATTCAACAATATCTCTAATAGACTTGGCACATAACAATTTCACCTCATTAAAGCTTGAAGACTTGCCCGAGATCACTCAGTGAGTTTGTCAAATAGTCAGGATTAGAACCCAGACACATGACTTCCAGGCTATGTCTACTTTACAGCAGCTAAGTTGCACCAATGCAGCTGCTCTGCTGTAGCACTTCTGGTGAAGATGCTCTAAGCCAGTGGTTTTGAAACTTAGGGTTGGGACCCAGTACTAGGTCGCAGATACTCAGGCACTGGATTGCAGCATCCCCTGCTGCCACCACCAAAAGACTGGAATGCATTGCTCAAGGATATAATTGTTGGGTCACGGGCATAAATGATTTTTTTTAACTGGGTCATGAGAAAAAAAGTTTGAAAACTACTGCTCTAAGCAGACAGGAAAGAGTTCTCCCATTGGCATAATAATCCCTGCCTTCACGAGGGACAGTCCCTCTGTCACTGGTCAGTATATTCACATCCCTGAGCAACGTAAATTATACCAAAGTAATTTGTAGTGTAGACATATCCCAGTCCCTTGCTCTAATAATCTGAGAACATTCCTTCATGCAAATACATGGATATTTGCACCTACATTAAATTTTCTTTCTAACTTACAGTAACTTGCTCCTTGATAATTAGCTTTTCTCCAACCTGCACTTAAAGACCCATAATTCTACACCTGAGCAGCAGGGATAAAACATTGGATTGTCTGGCAGAAGCAATGTTTTTATTATGTCTATTCAGTACCTTCATAGCAAAGTTTACAACAATTAGCTTTGGCATTCCTAAACAACGTTGATGAATAGCTTGTCAATAATTCCAAACCTTTTAGGGACCTATACTATAGCAGCCCTATGCACAATTCACACTGGCTTCAATGGGAGCTGTGCCATGGTTTGAGGTTAATAGATGATCCTTGGGCTTCTTATTTTCAGACTCAGTTGACCAATGATAGTATGAAAAAACATACATACTTGTCTGGCTCCTCTGGCATCCTTTGCTATGCAGAACATCCTCTACTGAAGTATCAAATATTAAATGAACATTTTGAATTAGCCCCTGTAATTAAAGAAAATAATTTGCAGATCAGTTCAGGATTTCATTTATATTGTCAGGGTTTTGTACGTACTCTCCTCTATCTATCAACCTCCCTAGTCTATTGGTTGGATTCAATCATAGGTAAAAACTCAAAAGTAACCTACAATACAATCCATGAGAAATATATTAAAAGTTAACATTGACAATTTGGAGTCCTGTGGCACTTTTAAAGACTAACAAATTTATTTATCTCATGAGCTTTCGTGGGTAGAATCCCACTTCATCAGATAGATGAAATGGAGGTTACGGTATCAAAGGGGAAATATAAATGCAGGGAAGGGTAAGTCACAAGGTCAGTTCAGAATCTTTTCAGCAAACCCAGGAAGTTGTTTGGATTCAGACAGTGTGGAATAACAGATAAAAAGGTGGGAAGCTTAAAAGAGTGAAAAAACACTGTTTGTAATGACTGAGCCAATTCAAATCTCTATTCAGTTCTGGTTATATTATTATTTATTATACTAATGAAGTGCAAAAACAAGTGGTTTTTTCAGAATGTGTCAAATAAAGTAATATTTGACTAGCTGTTTTCATGCTAGTATCTTTTTGTGAGTTTGAATCTATAATTCCATAAAAATTCAGTTAGAGATCCAACTATCAGACTGTAGGCCAGGTGGCACAGTGGATTGAAATGCACGGGTTTTTCAACTCCAGAGACAAGGATTCATGTTTGATTTCATGTATAAGTGAAAAAGAGTTGGGTGGCTTAACCTAGCCCCTAAAGAGCTTTGTACAAATCAGTATAACTGGGCAGGAAGTTGATTTTTCATTTTGCAGGAAAATCCACAATTTCAGAATGTTTTCCATGATGTTGCATGGGGAAGCCTACACATAGATGGGGTGCACTTTGCATAGTCCTAGACTGTGGTGTATCAGTCTTTCATTTTCATGAGCACTAAGATTCATACAACTCACCCTAAGCAATCAACTAAAAGACACATTAGGCCAAATTCTGTTCTTTCACTTCTGCTTCCCCACTGACTTTGGAATGCAAATGAAAATAGAATTGGGCCCATTGTCTTCTAATATTAAATGTAGCTAATTTCTTTACCTCATCACAGACCCTAATTCTTTCACGTTACCTACCCTGAAATGGTTCTCTCGAATGGACCCCTTTGTCACATACATTCTACTGTTCTCTGCTTTCAGCTGTTCATAGAAAGGCTCCTCCAAGATGAAGCTGTCAATAAGGTCACAACCAACATAGAGGTTGTAGTTCTCCCCTGTTACTTGTACTGTGATGTTCTTCCACTGTGAGTCTGCTAGGTCCACATCTTCCAAGGAAATCACATTCTGAGAGCCATCTGCCCAATAGATAAGGTCCAGGGTGTTGGCTCGGCCATTGGAAATAATCTCAAACTGTCTCTGAGAGATTCCAGGGCCCTCTAAAGCAATGATAGTACCTCTGGATTGCCTGTCCTGCCTTAGGATGGCTGAAAGAATAAAGCCCTCATTTTGCCGGATGAGTTTGAGAATCTGTTTGAATTTCTCTGGGTTAACTGGAGGTATGTGGTCAAATCGGATGAAACGATATGCCGGGATGGTTGGATTGGGACCCCGAAATAATTTTGCTCCAATTGTCTTTCGGCTTATGTTACTGATTTGAAATAAGTCAAACGTAGTCTCCTCTTCCTTGTTACCATCTGCAAAAATCAATAGCATGTAATAATGTGATTACAAAAAGGGGCAGCAGAGAAAATAACTGTGCATAGTACATCCAATAATTCTAACTGTTTGATAGACACTAGCATGCTTTCTATCTCTTTGGCACAATAAATCTACTACTTCCATCTCCTTGGAAAATAGAAGCACTTTCATCTATTTGGCACCTTGATATAAAATCCTTAGTGAAAGTGAACAAAATTCTATATACATAAACATGCTTATTTTTACAAGCACAGGTTTTCCAGCTAACTGGTCTGCTTTAACTCTCAGCAAAGAATCAAACTACAAACCCCATGTTACAACAGATCAGCTTTCCAGAAATAGGGCTGCGTTACATCAGATATGAATTTGGCCCAGGAGGTCACATGGAAATAAATATCTGGCATTGTGCCATTTTAAACCCAGCCTGAATTTGATCCATAGAGGTTTTCTTCTCTCCATATTTCAGACAAAGCAGTTCCAGCCCACATAATCTATTTAAGTCTCATATTACATACACATTTCAGAAGGAAATATTTTAGCAATGAAGAATAGGTAAACGAAGGTCAATGTTCAGCAGGGCAAAACTATTTGTATCTATTTCTTTCTTCAGTAATAGGTAAATTTTATCATCTAAATATACCAGTAGTAATAAGACTTATCTTGTAATTTTTGTCATATTTTGTTTTTTTTAAACCAGCAGTTTTCCTTAGATTAGCTATTACTATTTAGTCTCCAGTGGTTTAGCTGGAGTCAAAAGTCAAAATTTAGCTTTGCACATTACTGTAATTTCTGCTTGCTTTCAAATGCCTCAAGTTTAATCTAGTTAAGACATTTCAGGACCTACCCTGAGCATTTGAAGAAGTCCACAAAGTTAGCAAGACAATTAGCCACAACAGCCTTCTCCTCTGTAGCATAACTCCTACAAATGAACAACAACAAAAAAAAAAGAAATCAGATAGGAAAATGCTTCTTTTCAGTTGTAAAGACCTTCAGATACCTCATGAAATATACTGGAAAAACATTGTGATCATAACCAATTCTCTTTATACTCAGCAGGACACTTTCACAGTGTTTCTCTTCCTATTTGTTGGTTCATTGTAAGATGAAACAAGATATTTGTGATTAAGAGTTCTGTTGTTTATCCTTCACATGCGGTCATTGCTCTTATGTTTCTGAATCACAATTGCATCCTCTGGACTTGATTTTTTATATCAAATGCAAAGCATGATGATTTTAAGTGAATTCTTAAAATTAAGATCCTGTGTTCGTGCACATGTCCCTAACAATAAAAAAAGAAAGATATACAGAAAATCTATGCTATGGAAGCAGAAATTTTCTTCAAGGTTTTTCCATGAGATGTCACCAAGGCATAAAGTGACAGCAGATACAGTATATTAGTTGTTCCATCTTAATTCCACTTTGAATTACAACATATAGCTAATGCTTTGCAAGATAATGGAATTTCATGAGTTCTGTCCAACTTTATAACATGTTACTATACAAAGTCATGCACACATTTACAATAATATTAATCTCAGTGCTGGCTTTTAAGTAGATAGCATTCCCTTTAGGTATTCCTATATGGTTATATAGATGTGTAAGCAGCATATCTGCATTTCTCATCTAAACTCATGTATTTGTATGCATGTCTGTTAAATAGAGCAAACACAATTTGCCAGGTGTACTATGTATGACAGGATAGCAGTATGCTATTTGGATACTTTAAAAAATGTCTAACCTATATCTAAAAAAAAAAAGTTCAGGGATGTTATCTTTTTTTCAAACTTTCAGTATAAAACTATAATTGTTTGCTGCTCAGTACATTACTACAAAACCATTTACCTGCAAATTTCGGAGTGGGGAAACTAAAAAATCATAATTCAAGTATACTTTGACAAATGCAACACCAGCCAACTAAAAATATTTTCTTTTTTAGCTATTGTACACATTGTAGTAGATAGAAGATGCAATGAAAATGCAATGAGCAAACGTGTTTACACTCCATTTCTGAATGCTGCTTTTGTAACCATAATATCCATAATATCTACCTAAATAACCATCTCCAGGAAAGACATAGTATAATCTGTCTATGCAAAAATAAATGTATACCGTATGTGAACAAATCATGGATATTCTGGGGAGAAAATGCCCAGCTGTTGTGACAGCTGAAAAGATCGTAGTCGAAAAGAAGGATGGCTTGAATAACAGAAGCTCTGATATAAGCAGACCGAAGGGGACAGACAGATAAGCAGACAGACAAATGCATCACCCATGGGCAAAGCTCACAATAGCAGTTTCCTGCCGGTTGCTTCATTTACAAATGTGCAATCTTTTAAAAGTTTCTCCCTCACCTGACATAAAAGGCTCTGCTGTTTCCCTTTTCCTGCTAAGGCTCCAAACCAAATCCCAAAAGAAAGAGCGCCGAAGTTTCTTTAAAAAGCGAAGTGCAAACTCCAAGCGTCCTCAAGGGTGCAGAATCTGCTTTACTCTGGCTGCGATTTCTGTCAGTGGCTGGCGAGGGGGCTGCTCTCCGCTTTTATATCCTCGTCTTTGCATGGACTGCTGTCAATCAGCCACACAAGGAAGCGCTTTTGAATTCAGTCCTCCGCAGGAATGACATAATTCCCGTTTCTGATCTGACAATTTGCTCTCGCCTACCTGGAAGGCGATCCCAACGCCAGCCCCCTGGCCTCCCGGAGCCAGCCGACCCCGCCCCTCTCCTTTTTCTACAAGGGACGGTGCCGAAGTGGGGCAAGGGAGGAAGGCAAGTCAATAGAACACATTTCCCTGCCCCAAAAGGCAGCTGAGCCTATGATCTAGCGCCGTTCTCCCGGATCGCCCCGTAACTAGTCGGGCACTAAAGAGGGAGAGAGCATCTGAACGCGGGCAGAAATCAGCCTTGTCCCGTAGCTCCTCTCCAGTCCCCGGAGTCTCACCGTGCAATAAGCAAAGTCTCCCTCCCGCCCAGCCCGCTAGCACCCCCACCTTTTTCTTGCTCGGAAAGTTCATTTTTAAAGTACACCTCTTTAAAGAGGCGGGAGACACATGGAGAATTGCAGAAGGGTTCCCCGCCAGTTCTTTAAAACGCACGTGAAACTGATCTGAGAGGAGGACCACTTGAAAACGAAGGCAAGACAGACAGATCCGGTGCAACTCTGAATCAGCTCTCTCCTCCTTGCGAAGAGGGAGGGGAGGCTACGTGAGCCTTTTTATTGTACTTCTATGCAAGGCTGCTCTGGGTTTGATTTTTATAACAAGCCAGTCCCTCGCACTTGGGAGCCTTATTTCTGGATCTAAGGGAAGATGAGTGCTAGGCATGATTGAAGCCTTGGGTTGTGTTTCCATAGAAAGCAGTGAGATGGATAAAGTGTTTTATCTAGTAGATGATTTGCTGTGAAGGTTCAATGCAGTTATATGCAAGTGTTATACAGCTGTGTTAGAGAGTGCATGCTACTATCTGAAGTTATTCAGTACAAGTTTATCAATAGATTACACTGCTATTTATGGATATAGAATGTACAGGATACAGAATGGTAGAAGAGTAAGGTTGGAAGGGACCTCAGGAGGTCATCTAGTGATTCTAGTCCAACCGCCTGCTAAAGCAGAACCAACAGGCCCCAAACAGGCCCAAGCTATATCCTGTAGGTAGGAGATCTCGCACATGCCCAGACACACACACACCAACTGTATGCACTTAAAAAAAATTTAAAAGGGAAAGTTGTGTCTGACGTGAATTTTTTGCCTTCTTCTAGCTTCATTGTCTCCTTGGCAGCTGGACTAGCGGAATAAACCTGGCCCTCATTAGCAGGGTCGGGGATGGCTGGAGGCCAGCCAGCAGCAGCCGCAGCTCTCCAGCTCCGGTGTCAGGCTGCAGATGGGGGTCGAAGGAGGGTGTATGTTTTGCTGCTGGAAACACTGGCACGTTCCGGGAAGTTGTAGAGCAATGTGACACCAGCAAGAGACAGAGCTCATGATCCAGCTCCACCGAGACAAAGCCAGGGAAAATACCTCAACATGCAAACACAACCACGCTCCCCAGGACACACGGAGAGCTGCAGGCAGGAAATTCCTCACTTGCGCTCCCCCACCTCCACTAACAACCCTTATGTGAAGCTGAGTAACTTTCAGAAAAGGGGCTGAAGAATTCACTTTGCCTTTTGCCATCTCTTACCTTTTATTCTGCTGCTGATTGATTCCTCTGTCCAGCGGCATTGTGATACTTTCAAGACATTGGATATACAGGAGTCTTTTGCACAGCTGAAGACGGTTTATTCAACAGCTTCCTAACTGCTCCAGGGTATGTCTACACTGCAATGTAAGCCCAAGGTTAATAGACCTCGAGTTAGCTGACTCTAAGTTTGTTTCCATAGGGCACGTGCACCTACACTCATTTGTAACCCCAGGTTGGCAACTGTTGAACCCTGACACTGAAGCATCTACACTGTCTTATGTGAGACTAAGTCCAACCCTAGTGTAACTGCCCTGCTTCCACTCTCATTTAAGTCAGCAACCGGTCTCCCATTATCAGGGGATCTTCCCCTGCTTTTTAATATAATCCCCACCCTATAAATGGGTCTCTCACAGGAAAGTTAAAATCTGTACACAGATCACCCTTCCTAAGCAACCTTCTGTTTTGAAAGACCAACTCCAAGTGGTCTCCAAACACCATGCATACAATTTTACTCCACTTTACTTAGAGAACCCCAGGCTTTAAGAAATGGATTTTTCATTAGCACCCCACCATCCACTCTGATTCTCGAATAACTGAGTGAATAGTAAGTGGTCTGCATAACCCTTCTTAGGGAACATACTATACAACATTTTGAAAACCAAGCAGTGGAAGATGGGGAAGCTAGTGGGTGAAGAGAGTCCATGACACTGAGTCTGCCACTGAGCACCTAACCCAAAGTCCACTGAAATCACAGGAAAGGTTGCCATTGACTTCATTGGGCCTGGGATCAGGCTGTAAGTGGTGTGCAGAATGAACAAGTTGGGGAACCACCAGTATGTACCATTACATAGGAAATAGCATAACAGAAGTAAGAACTGGTCAAAATATGGAGAATTATGAAAATGTCATCAACTAGCTCAGTTGAAATTCAATTTCAGTGAAAAAAAATTGAAATTTCAAAATAAAAAAAAAAATCAGGAACAGCTCTGTTTGAAATTAGAAATGGTAGCCATCAGAGGAAGGATCCTTGCCTGTCCCTTTGCCAGGGAGTCTCCTCCCAAACTGGTCTCCTTCTACTGACTCATGTGAGAAGTGTGAGCCAGGGAACTTCCCCCTTTCTTTTTCTTCCATGAGGGTGTGGGGAGAGAGAAAACATATTCTGTTTTTGCAAATGAAGGACAGACAGAAGCACTGGTTTTAAATGACTTAACAGTATGCTTAGTAGCCAATGGAATAATGCAACCTGTGTGTTGGTATATTTATACAGGAACACTTTTTCCAGTAGAAATTTGTAAATCAGTAAAAAAACATTTTAGTGGGTGGGGGAATAAGGAAATAAATTCCATTCAGATTTTTTCTAACCAATTACCATATAATAAAACCTCCTTTTAATCTCAGGATGCTTTGTGGGACTCCGGGATTAGTAAAATTTTTCTTTCAAACTGAGCCATTTATATATACGGTAATGAGCTCTGACAACCTATAGAACACCTGTCTGTTCCATGAGCTTGAAAATATTTAGTATTCATTCCCCTTGACAACTTCAAAGTGACAAATGTCATCTTCGTTCCAAGAAGTGTCTTCCTGGAGAAAAGGGTCTACACTTCTAACCTTGTGCTCACACAAGTCCACAAAACCAGGGATTACATCCAATTTTTTCATCTTGCCTTCTTAAAAGGGTGTTTGTTTTAAATAATTACTAAGTAAACCTGCAAGTGTCTAATGGCAATTAGAGGGAC
The DNA here is from genome assembly GCA_007922175.1 of Pelusios castaneus. Lineage (NCBI taxonomy): Eukaryota > Metazoa > Chordata > Testudines > Pelomedusidae > Pelusios > Pelusios castaneus. The sequence continues at coordinate 2,224,138 of ML685836.1, forward strand.
TCAAAAGTTAAATCTGCTAAAACTTTGGAATAGCAGAGATTTAACAGCAGGTATCCTATTAATGGTTTTCCTCAGGGTTCCCTTGCATGCTACTTCAAACATTAACTACCAAGTCCCAGCAATTTCCCCTTGTAAGTCTAACCTAAGCATTCATCATCTTCTCCCTTTTTCGACATGACCTTCCTTTTTCTATTTCAGTTGGTTGTTTTGTGTTTGTTTGTTCTGCTCAGCCAAGAATTTGAGTGCCTTCATTCTGGATTGGAAAGAATCATGGCATTCAGAATGGATTATTGCAAATCACTGTAAAGTATCAGGGAGACATGCACTAGGCTATGCCAGGGCCCTGGTGCTGCACTGATTCAGAAGGAAGATGATTATGGAATATTAAACCGTGTTTAAGATGGTGAGTAGGAAAATGGTGCTCAAGTTACCTCTATTGACACAGAAAGTAAACTCTGCATCCTGCTCAGGCTGGCTTATCATGGGCCATATTGTGACACATACTTATATATGAGTACACATGGAGGAGTGCCCCTCATGTGTCCTGCACAAGGGCTTCCTTCACAATACATTCCCTATGCACATAGCCAGAAAAGGAGGGAGGAGCACTGAGCACTTGCCCTCTGAAAATCAGACTCCCAGAAGACATGAACTGTGACACCCCAAATAACTAGTCAATTTTAAAAATCAAGGCCCTGACATTTTAGCTACAAACTTTGATGTTGACATTCAAAATATTTCAGTATTTCATGGGATTTTCTTTTAGGCAAAACTACATCTCCAGCAATGTTTGATGTTTTCCTGCTTTTCAGGTGAAATCAGACATTATAAATGTCATTAACTGTATTCACCAACATGTAAGTCTAAAACAAATTACAATTAATGGTCACTTGGGTGGATATTGTGTCTCAGCTATTTTTGTTCCTCTTTTTTTGGAATAATTTTAATAATGATTTATTCAGTAAACACCTTCCATGACAGATTCCTTGGGTTGATTCATCTTGTTTATTCATGTATGTTAGGAGAAAGTACACATGGCAGTGGGTTACGACAAGCAACAAGTGACATGCAACAAAATAAAGGTCTTTTTGCAATTTAGCAGGTTTGTGAGCATAGAAATAAAATGGAGACATTAGTATAAATGGAACAAGAAGGTGCTTCAGCTCCAGCCTTGAGTTCAGTTGTCCCTAGGAATGGGATGCTACAGACCTGTTACATAGGGTTTCAATGGGAGCATCTATATGGAGGACTTGTGGGATTGGGTGCTATAAGTGCAAATTTAAGACTTGATTTTAGAATCCTCGATCTCACAAATTACTTCTGGCTGTCAGTGAATGAAGATCCTGGCCTAGTGAAGCCAATGGCAGTTTTCCCAATGACTTCAGTGAAGAAAAGATATCACCCATTGTGAAATGTATTATTGTGAAATGGCATAAGAGTGCTGGATACAAGTTGAGCTTTTTAATTAGCTGTCAGTGATATTATGCTTGTGTTCAGAATTCCAAGGGAATAAACAGGTCTCACTCTACCTTATTTTTCACTGTACACTACAAATTCATTATAATGCTGGGTCTGCAACCTTTACTCAAATTAATTAGGACTTGGTAATTCCATTGACTTCAGCAGTATTCCTTTTCTGAGTGTACATTGCAGATTTGGACCCAGTATTAAGCAGAAACAATGCATTTCCTAGGAGGTCAGAGGGCTACTTTACTTGATTTTCAGCATCATGCTGAATACAAAGAAGATAGGAATTGGCCACAATTGATCTGACGTGTAACAACAACAAACAAACAACCAAACAGCAACAAGCACAGCAATACCTTTCTCTTATATGGTCTTTTTTCATCTGTAGTGTTCCAAGTGTGCTACAAAAGAAGCAAGTATCATTAACCCCATTTTACATATGAGGAAACTGAAGAATAGAGAAGTTAAAATGACTTGCCCAAGTCACCTCGCCATTTGTGGCAGTGCTAGGAATAAAATACAGGTTTACTGGAAACGTCCATAAAAGACAATTATTCAATAACATGCCCACAGAGGCAATTTACCAGAGTCTGTAGCCTGGTCCACATCCACTGTTTTGGGGGAAATCCCTCACCATTGCCATTCCACCATCAGGCAACATGAGTAAGGGCATTACTGTAGAATGGGCAAAGGTGTTTTTACCACATCTCATCTAGACATTCTCTGAGCAGCCTTAAAAGAGCCTCATAGAATCATAGAATCAAAGGGATGGAAGGCACCTCACGAGGTCATCTAGTCCAACCCCCTGCTAAAAAGCAGGACCATTCCCACTAAATCAACCCAGCCAGGGTTTTGTCTAACCGGGCCTTAAAAATCTACAAAGATGGAGATTCTACCACCTCCCTTGGTAGCCCATTCCAATGCTTCACCACCCTCCTAGTGAGAAAGATTTTCCTAATATCCAACCTTGACCTCCCCCAATTTGAAACTATTGCTCTTTGTTCTGTCCTCTGTTACCATTGAGAACAGCCTAGCTCCCTCCTCTTCAGAGCACCCCTTCAAGTAGTTGAAGGTTGCTATCAAATCTCCCCTCAGTCTTCTCTTCTATAGACTAAATAAGCCTAGTTCCTTCAGTCTCTCCTCATAAGTCATGTGCCCCAGCCCCCTAATCATTTTCATTGCACTCCGCTGGACTCTTTCTAATTTGTCCACATCCTTTCTGTAGTGAGGAGCCCAAAACTGGACACAGTATTCCAGATGCGGCCTGACCAGTGTCGAATAGAGGGGAATTATCACATCCCTCGATCTGCTGGCAATACTCCTACTGATGCAGCCTAATATGCCATTGGCCTTTTTGGCAACAAGGGCACACTGTTGGCTCATATTCATCTTCCCATCCACCATAACCCCCAGGTCCTTTTCTACAGTGCTGCTACTTAGCCGATCGGTCCCCAGCCTGTAGCAGTGCATGGGATTTTTCCATCCTAAGTGCATGACTTTGCACTTGTCTTTGTTGAACCTCATGAGATTTCTTTCGGCCTAGTGTTCCAATTTGTCCAAGTCTCCCTGGATCCTGTCCCTGCTCTCCAGAGTATCTACTATTCCCCCCAGCTTGCTGTCATCCGCGGAATTACTAAGCACGCAGTCTATCCCATCATCAAGATCATTAATGAAGATGTTGAACAGAACTGGCCCCAGGACCGACCCTTGGCGCACTCCAGTTGTTACCGGTTGACAACTAGACATTGAGCCATTGATTCCTACCCGCTGAGCCCATTGATCTAGCCAGTTTTCTATCCACCTTACGGTCCAATCATCCAACCCATACTTCCTTAACATGCCGACGAGAATGCTGTGGGAAATCGTATCAAAAGCCTTGCTAAAGTCGAGGTATACCACGTCAATGGCTCTTCCCGCATCCACAAATCCAGTCATCTCATCATAGAAGGAAATCAGGTTGGTCAGGCACGATTTGCCCTTGGTGAATACATGCTGACTGTTCCTGATCACTCTATTTTGCTCCAAGTGTTTCAGGATGAATTCTTTGAGGACCTGCTCCATGATTTTCCCAGGGATTGAGGTGAGGCTGACCGGTCTGTAGTTCCCCGGATCCTCCTTTTTCCCTTTCTTGATGATAGGTACTATATTTGCCTTTTTCCAATCATCTGGGACCTCCCCCATTCACCACGAGTTGTCAAAGATAATGGCCAGCGGCTCTGCAATCACTTCCCCCACCTCCCTCAGCACCCTCGGATGCAGTTCATCCGGCCCCATGGACTTGTGCACATCCAATTTCTTTAAGCAGTCCCTAACCTGACTTTCCATTACCGAGGGCCGCTCTTCTCTCCATTCCGCGTTGCGCCGTGTAGTAGCCTGGGACCTGGCCCTCCCTGTGAAGACTGAAGTAAAAAAACCATTGAGTACTTCAGCCTTTTCCGCATCATCCACCACGAGGATGCTTGTCCCATTCAGTAAGGGACCTACACCACCCCTGATCCTTTCCTTATTGCTGACATACTTATAGAGCCCCTTTCTGTTATCCTTCACATCTCTTGCTAACTGCAACTCCAATTGTCCTTTGGCCTTTCTGATTTTATCCCTGAAGTCCCGAGCAACATCTTTATATGCCTCCCTCGTCATCTATCCAAGCTTCCACTTCTTGTAAGCTTCCCTTTTATGTTTCAGCTCACCGAAGAGTTCTCTGCTAAGCCATCTCTGCTGGGCACCATCCACATTTGCTGTTCTTTCTGCACATTGGAATGTTATCTTCCTGTGCCTTTAACAGGGTTTCTTTAAAATACAGACAGGTGTCTTGGACACTTTTCCCCTTCAGATCAGCCTCCCAAGGGATCCTGCCCATCAGCTCCCTAAGGGAGCCAAAATCTGCTTTTCTGAAGTCCAGCGTGTGTGTTCTGCTTCTTTCCTTCCTTCCATTGATCAGGATCCTGAACTCTACCATCTCCTGGTCGGTGATGCCCAGGTTGCCATTTACTTCTACTTCCCCGATTGATTCTTCTGTTTGTGAGGAATAGGTCTAGAGGTGCAAGGCCCCTAGTTGGTTCCTCCAGCATTTGTACTAGGAAGTTGTCCTCAATATTCTCCAAAAATTTCCTGGATTGCCTGTGCACTGCTGTATTGCCTTCCTAGCAGATGTCTACATCAGCTCTCCCACAATTGATCATAGAGGGTATGAGCTGCCTGGTACAGTAAACAGGTACATTCTGCACACTGGATGAAATTAATCCAGGTGGTAACACTGCTGACTTTCTATTTTGTTATACCAAGAATGAATGTGACTCATCGAATTCCCTATTCACCTGATCAAAGTCTGTTGAAGTATTGTCTTTGGAGTTGCCGGTCATTTCTGGAAAAACAAATTACTGAGCTCAATATACGGGTAACCAGGTGAAATTTTATGGCTTCACCAGTCAGACTACATGATCTAATGCAGCAGTTCTCAACTGCTATGTTGCAACACAGTAATATGTTGCAAGAAGCAGGGAAGTGTGTCACCGGGAGCCACCCAGAGCTGGAGTGCAGCAATACCTTCCCCCAGCAACAGCTTCCCAGCCCATCAGTTTCCCACAGTGGGATTTTGTTCTTTCAGTGGGTCCGGGGGGTGTCTCGGCAGCAGTAGGGCATTTTGTTCAGCAGCGTGGACACTCTGTAGTGCACACTTGTGCATGCTGCCAACCATGTCGCGATACAAAAAGCTTGAGAACTCCTGATCTAATGGTCCCTTCTGGCCTTAAAGCTCTGCCAATATATTAAACATCCTTTCCAGATGGCCCACCCACAGTGGAGGATTTATGCTTTAAAGCCATTGTCACGTTTGACAGCTGAGACTTAAGTGTTAAAATGGGTAATATGTTAATTTGTTTGGCTTTACAAAAATTAAAAATAAAACTGAAAAACTAGATAAACTGTGGGAGGAGGGAATTTTCCTGTGAAGTAAGATTTAATTTCTACAATCCTGTGTCTATCTGGGCCACAAAACTAAGATATTTGACTACAGAACAAAGTATGAGGCAGCTATTCATTTTCTGAATGAGTTTGTGCTGTTATCCAGAAATACTGGGGGGATGGGGATGTTCTTCAGACATCCCTTTGTAACTACTCCAGTTGAAAGATGAATGTGGATTTTGGATTACTGGAGTAGATTATTTTATATAATAGGGGGACTTTGCCCTTGCTGAGGGTGAAAGTTGTTTTTACTAAAGTGCGGTATATGATTAATTTACTCTGTGGTGTATGAGAAGCAGGGGGAGGCTGAACATCACAAACCTAAACAGATTTACATGTTTGTCTTTCTTTGACTCATAGGGAGAAGTATTCCATTTTCAGCTTTCCCTAAACCATTTCTGGGAGCTAAATGTATCCAGCCATGAGTTAAAATAATAATACTGCGAACTTGTATAACACTGTCCATCCAAGGATCACAATGTGCTTTACAAACATCATCTTAACCACACCCCTGTAAGCAAGAAATCGTATTACTTTCATTTTACAAATGAGTAAAATTGGTCAGAGACAGATCAACAAGTATTTCTTAAGCATATAAGTAATGTCATTGATGTGAACAACACTGTTCAGGTGCTTAAAATTAAGCGCATCTCTGAGTACTTTGCTGGATTGGGGGCCTCAAGGCTAGATACACAAAGGGATTTAGTCACCTACTTGGCACTTTAGGCAACAAAGTCCAAAAACTAGTCTTCAAAACCCATATATTACCTTATGTTATACTCTATAACTCTATACTCACTAAGGCTACGTCTACACTAGCAATTTAGGTTGACTTAAGGACCCTTAAGTCGACCTAAATTACTCCCTGTCTACACCAGACTTTCATTAAGTCGACTTAAGAAATTTCTTAAGTCGACTTAATAAGAACCACCCATTAGGTCAACTTAAGCCTTAAGTCGACCCCTTAAGTCGACTTAAGGATGGTGTGGATGTGGAGTAACCCTTAAGTCAACTTTAGTAAGTTGATTTAAGAGTGGTTAGTTTGACTTAACAAAGTGGATTTAACTTTTCTAGTGTGGACATAGCCTAAGATAGTAGGACACCCAGGTTCCATTCCTTATTCTGAGCTTAAGCAGAGATTAGAACATATGTTTCCCACCCTCAGTGCCCTAGTCACTAGTTTATGGAGTATTTTCCAGTGGGGTTCTCTCAGTCTTTCTTGATGGGGCCGTTCCACTTTTTATAAAACACCTAAAGAGACAGAAGAGCATAAACTGGAACCTGAGTAAATATTTTAAGAAGGGGGTGCACCTTGGTTTTTTTGCAAGAAAAGACTGACTTGGCTTAGGTACCCAACTCAGGGATAGGTTTTATGAATGTGACTCCTGAGCAAAGATAGACATCATTCTCTGGCCTGCAGTTAGATACCTAACTCCCTTTGAGACATCACTGATCACTTCATCATTTCCTATGGGCTAATTTAGACAGCTCTCCACTAAGCTTTCTGATTTCTGTGAATTGCTTTCTTAGGATATGTCTTCACTGCCAGCAGTGCAGGATTGATTTTGCAAATTTGATTGAGTAGCAATGAAGACTCGTTCAATCAAAACCCAGAAGTTGACCTTTTCAATCCACCCCAGCAAGTAGTGTAGCGCTGTGTCGACAGGAGGACATTTCCCATTGGTGCAGTACAGTGGAGACACCATGATAAGTAGACATTAAAGTCGACAGGAGATATCCAACTTACTATATGTAGCTTGCATATCTCCTGTCAACTGCCACTGAAATGCTCAGCTAATGTAGCCCAGGCCTTAGGCACTAAACTCTCCCAGGCATTATTTAGGGATCCTAGATGTCTAACTCAGCACCGTGGACCTAAATGTGAGGGGCTGCAATGTTGAGCCTAAGTCTCTTTTGTATATTTAGCCCTCAGTGACTTGACTAAGAGCACACAATAAGTCATTGAAAGAGCCAGGAAGAGAACCCAGAGCTCTTGATGCCAAGTCACAATTTAATCTCAATACTATCCAGTCTCCTTTCCTTAAAATACACATAATGACTTTTTACCCACAAACAGTTAACTATTTTTTATCCCCTTTTCAGGATTTTTAATATTTTTTACCACAAAATGTGCTCCACAGAATACATCAGTTATGCCAAAAATTTTCAGTACACTGTAATAATTACTCCCCCACAGAGACAGCTTGCTATGCATACAAATACTGAAAATGCTCAATGGATCCCACATTGTTGCTGTGGATTCTAAAACATATTTTCCATTAGTTTGAGTGGTTTATAATCCCAGTTCATATTTTTATTTTACCTTTGCTACATAGCTCCTCACTCGGCCATGAAGACAGTGTGCTATATTCAATTATATCAGTTGATGACAGAGTCCATCACTATATTGTGGATTTTGAATTGCACAAGACTATCTTCATTATAAAGTGTTCAAGCTATACGCTTCATTTTATTTTTAGTTTACTACTGACTTAGAATCATAGAATAATAGAGATGGAAGGGACCTCATGAGGTCATCTAGTCCAACCCCCTGCTAAAAAGCAGGACCACTCCCACTAAATCACCCCAGCCAGGGTTTTGTTTAACCGGGCCTTAAAAATCTCCAAAGATGGAGATTCTACCACCTCCCTAGGTAGCCCATTCCAATGCTTCACCACCTTCCTAGTGAGAAAGTTTTTCCTAATATCCAACCTTGACCTCCCCAGCTGTAATTTGAAACCATTGCTCCTTGTTCTGTCCTCTGTTACCATCGAGAACAGCTAGCTAGCTCCCTAGCTCCCTCCTCTTTGGGGTACCCCTTCAAGTAGTTGAAGGTTGCTATCAAACCTCCCCTCAGTCTTCTCTTCTGTAGACTAAATAAGCCTAGTTCCTTCAGTGCATTGGATTTTTCCGTCCTAAGTGCAGGACTTTGCACTTGTCTTTGTTGAACCTCATGAGGTTTCTTTCGGCCCAGTGTTCCAATTTGTCCAAGTCTCCCTGGATCCTGTCCCTGCCCTCCAGAGTATCTACCATTCCCCCCAGCTTGCTGTCACCCGCGAACTTACTAAGCACGCAGTCTATCCCATCATCAAGATCATTAATGAAGATGTTGAATAGAACCAGCCCCAGGACCGACCCCTGGGGCACTCCACTCGTTACCAGTTGCCAACTAGACATCGAGCCATTGATTCCTACCCACTGAGACCGGTAATCTAGCCAGTTTTCTATCCACCTTACGGTCCATTCGTCCAACCCATACTTCCTTAACTTGCCGATGAGAATGCTGTGGGAAACTGTATCAAAAGCCTTGCTAAAGTCAGGGACTTGATTTCCTGTATATCAAATGGAGTTTAATCATATTATATTTATGTGTTAAAACCAAAGGACCTAATCCTAAATCTCAGACAAAACTTATTGAGGTAAACTGGAGTTTTATCTAAGTAAAAACCAAGGCTTTTTTTGTGATGGTACTCAGGGGTACTGAGTACCGGCACCCTTTTTCACAGCAATGCAGCCCTGGCTTCTGCCACCACCGCCTGGGCACCAGGTCCTTCGCTGAGTACCGGCACCTTTTTAATTTTTTTTTTTTTAATTTTTTTTTACAAAAAAAGCACTGGTAAAACTGAGTATAACTCAGTGAAAACTTTAATTCTTGGCCCAGGGAGTTGGTCACTTCTACGATGCACAATAAAAGATAAGCCATCACTGGAAACAAAAAGCAATAAGAAATGAGATTGAATAATCTTACTGTGAAAATAGCTTTTGATTACATGTAAGGCAGCAGTCCAGGACTTTCAGTGAGATGTAACTGTGTCCACATACAGCATTACTGCACAGCAAGCTGATGCACTGTAGATTCATATCCTAATTTATCACACTATAACTTGCCATTTAGACAGGCCCCTAGACTCACTTTGTGTGTGCATGTATATTAAAATAAACAACTAGATTACTTACACATATTACTCATGAAGTATGGCTATGAATGGAATACCCTAACTACACTTCATGCTTTTTTTAGTTATATAGGGACAGCTTCTGTGACAACTTTATATGGGTACACAGTGGGGAGAGTTTGAAAGGAGACTTTCTCCTTCACACTCCATGGAAGGACCTGTTAAAATTGAAGAGCCTGAGTGCAGGGGACACAAAGGCTATGTCTACCCTTGAAAAGTTAAGTCAACTTAATAAGGTCAATTTAGGCTCTAATCCCTGTCCACACTGGCTTAAGTCGACCTAAATCATGGTGTTATTAAGTCAACTTGACTTTTCCTTAAGTCGACTTAAGGGAAGCCTAGTGTAGACACGGAGTAGTTTAAGTCGACTTAAGCCTCCTCAAGTCAACTTAATTTGTAAGTGTAGACGCACCCAAAGGGACTTCTCTTCTGTCTCCCCAAGAGAGCACTTCACTCCACAGGCACAGCACCCAGTCACTTCCTTGACCAACACATTTTGTGTGCCTGCAGGAGGATATATTGTGCAACTAAAAGGATGTCCTGGGGAAGTGTGGCACTCCACTGTCTCAACAGACATGGAGCACCCATGAGATACAGGATTCACATCTTTTTAAAAGTTCAAGAGGGACAAGTGACCAAAGAGAGAGCAGCACTAATATAGCCAGAGAAAAACATTCTAAGAATTGAAATGGTTTCCAAAAACAAGAAAGACCACAAAAACAAGCAAGGGACCTGTTTTCACACAACTCCCACAGAGAAAGTAATAGATCACAAAGGATGGGCAAAGAAATAAAAGAGGAAGTTCATGAGCCTGCTACAGATGGACGTGAGATCTTGAAGAGGTGAAAGTTCTTCATCCAGCTGGGACATGAGAATGAGCAAATACAAGTAATTTGTTTGATTCTAGTCATCTTTTTCTGCTTCCTGAAGTCCACAAATAGATCTCTATTTCCTCTAATTCATTCATTACTTGAAGATATTTGCAGTTCTATTCTTTGCATTGATCACAAACAATCAAAGTGCAAGCTTCATTGCTTAGTTGTGAATGACCAGATAAATCACATAGAATTGCTTCTATTCCCTGGTTGGATGAGCAAACAAGCACTTCCCTTTCAAACACTGGCATGTGCAAATTAAAAATGTGTCCTCTAATAATATTCATGCATTCAATTTGGTAATTTGCTTTCTGCAAATGTTTGTGCAAAAAACCCTCAATGACAAAACACAAAAATCATGCCAAAGAGTGAAGATATTTCAGAACTTGAAGAAATATTTATTGACAATATTTGCCTTATTCCTTGTGATCTGATGCTGCTGCAACAACTATTGGGGTCTCATGAAAAGCAACCAGAAAAGATTTTAATCATATCATAAACTCATACCTTCATTAATTTAGTATAGAAACATGATAAGATATTGGTAAAACTGCAGAAGCTGGGGGGGAAATACCCTCTGTAGCAGATTTATAAGTAATAATGAGACAATTATATCAATGACTTTTCCTTTGTGCTTGGTTTTTCAGTCTCCAATTGTTTCAGTTTAACTGGATTCATGGATGTGGGAATAGATGTCGATGTGATATACCTAGACTTTAGCAAAGCTTTATATACAGTTTCCCACAGCATTCTTGCAGGCAAGTTAAGGAAGTATGAGTTGGATGACTGGATCATAAGGTGGATAGAAAACTGGCTAGATCTTTGGGCTCTGCAGGTAGGAATTAATGGCTCAATGTCTAGTTGGCAACCGGTTCTGTTCACCATCTTTATTAATGATCTGGATGGTGGAATAGATTGCACACTCAGTAAGTTTGCAGATGACACCAAGCTGGGGGGAATGGTAGACCTGCTGGAGGGCAGGGACAGGACTCAGGGAGACCTAGACAAATTGGAGCATTGGTCCAAAAGAAATCTCATGAGGTTCAACAAAGACAAGTGCAAAGTCCTGCACTTAGGACGGAAAAATCCCATGTATTGCTACAGACTGAGGATTGATTGGCTAAGTAGCAGCACTGTACAAAAGGACCGGGGGGTTATGGTGGATGGGAAGCTGGATATGAGTCAACAGTGTGCTCTTGTTGCCAAAAAGGCCAATGGCATATTGGACTGCATCAGTAGGAGTGTTGCCAGCAGATCGAGGGATGTGATTATTCCCCTCTATTTGGCACTGATAAGATCTCATCTGGAATACTGTGTCCAGTTTTGGGCTCCCCACTATAGAAAGGAGTGAACAAATTAGAAAGAGTCCAGCAGAGGGCAACAAAAATGATTAGGGGGCTGGGGCACATGACTTATGAGGAGAGGCTGAAAGAACTAGGCTTATTTAATCTGCAGAAGAGAAGACTGAGGGGAGATTTGATAGCAACATTCAACTACTTGAAGGGGTGCTCCAAAGAGGAGGGAGCTAGGCTGTTCTCGATGGTAACAGAGGACAGAACAAGGAGCAATGGTTTCAAGTTGCAGCTGCAGAGGTCGAGGTTGGATATTAGGAAAAACTTTCTCACTAGGAGGGTGGTGAAGCGTTGGAACGGGTTACCTAGGGAGGTGGTGGAACCTCCATCTTTGGAAACATTTAAGGGGAGGTTAGACAAAACCCTGGCTGGGGTGATTTAGTGGGAGTGGTCCTACTTTTTAGCAGGGGGTTGCACTAGATGACATCATGAGGTCCCTTGCAACCCTAAGATTCTATGATTAACCCTTTTGCTGTTCCTGATCTGCTGTTCCTGATCTATTGAGTTGCTTTGTAAAGCGTCCACTATACACATATAAGAACTTTACCCATTTTTATAAGCTATTGGCCATTCTTTAATTTCATAATTATTTCTGCCTGCTACCCATTCAAGATCTTTTTATTTTGCATATGCATTGTTATCCATGTGTTCTTCTAATAGATGTTAAGCTGATATACCGTGATATAATACAACCTACACGTTTTATTGATTTCAATATTCTTGCCCATTTACTCAATGGTCCACTGGGATTATATATCATGGACACTGATTACATTCCTCACTAATGACTTCACTTCAATCATCATTCCACTTTCCTGTTGCACAAGAGCCAACACTGATGTGTTAAAAGGACAGGGCAAGTGAGGAAGAAAACAATATTCATGATATCAAGTTGGATGTTAATATTTCCTATATTCTTGTTACTCATTTTTTGCTGTTTTAGGAACAAAACTTTGCATAATAGGCAATTACATAAGAATTGGGTGGATTCTGTGTTAAGAAAAGATGTGTGTTGAATAAATTCTGGCTTCTGTTTTGTTTTGTTTCTTTTTTTCTCATTTCAGAATATCACTTGCCTTGAATTTTCATTGATTAGGTCATCATATTAAGAAAGAATGCATTGGGTGTAGGACAGTGTATGTTTGCATATGGGTGTGAAAGCTTAGATGGAAGTAGGTGTGTTTACTCATGAGGTTATTTGGGGCAAAGGGGCACACTGATGGGCTGTTCATGTATTCATGTACATGCTTTTGTGTAAGCACATGTGTATATAACTTTTTCTGGGTTTGTTCATTAATCCTCCATCTGTTCAAGTCAATTGAGATACAACCAATTCAAAATAGCTGAAGACTTGATGCAACTGATCTATTCAGATAAGGCCTAAGAATGTTTAATTTTATTTCTATTCATATTACTTAATCTTGGAACACATTAATCCTTCCATCATCCACCTTTTTCATATATAGTGTAGCCCCCTTTTTTTATGCCCCTTTATTCAGGTTCAAAATCATCCTTCTGCAAAACTCCAAAACCTGTTCCTTCAATTTGAAGAGTGCCTACTGCTCTTTTCTACCAGACAGAAAGTCTATGGTAGAGGGACCATGAGGTAAGTGCTCACCTTCATAAATAAATTTAGATATAGGCTTCTACATGTTTACACCAGCTTCAAATTTTGATTCACAGTTGCAGAATCTTCATCAAATAAACTGTGGTTTAAATTATTTGTATTTATCTCCTTTCCGTCTCTACAATGAGTCATGTGCACATGGCACAAAGAATTGCAGAGGCGATACTGAATAAAGAAAAGAAAGGGAAAACATGGCCTGAAATGTGAGCTATCATAGGGGTAAGCAGAGGAGTGTGGAACTGACTGCAGCCTTGCGTCAGGAAAAATTAAGCTGAAGCATTGAGCAAGCTGGCTTCCAATTAACAGTTGAGCAATCAGAATCTGGAAAAAGGACTAGAGATTGCTTACATTTTAGGTATCAATCAGTTGATTGGACAGGAGACCAATTCAGTGGAATGCCAATCATAATTAAACAAATTTAGAGCTAGTTTGATAGTGAAAGACCCAAGTCAAATGCCCAAGAAAGCAGTCATATGCTATAAATATGAAGTCATGACGTATGAGCTAGTTGAGAAGACCCAGAGCAAGAGAGGGAGACAAAAATGGGGGTGGGCGAAAAGGTATGAGGAGGTCAGTAAGAACGGATGGCAAGTTTATACCGTTATATACCATTTTGAATTCTGAGGACTGGTGACTTATTTTAAATGTACCAACATTTTCTTTTTCTCCATTATTGGGCCTTTATTCCTGCTAGGCCACACCAAATGCCTGAGCTGTGATATTGATTGTATTGTGTGTAATGGCATATACACCCCTGAAGATAAAAGGTATATTCCAAGGGGACAATATGGGTGTTTTCAAATTGCTAGGTAAGATCTTGGGTCAGAGAAAGATAGTCTTTCCAAGTGATACATCATCATTCCAATGTATATGCTATGAGCCACAGCATATGAACAACAGATCCTATCCCAGACAACTGGCCAACAGCCAGGGAAACAACCTGTTTCACTAATTAGCTAGTGGTGAAACAGAGCAACACAGCTGAACAGAGAGACCAGATCATTCAAGAAGATATATTAAACTGAAAGAGTGAAGAGAGGTTAAGGTTTCAATTTAAAAACAGTGACACAGGACTCCTTTGGGGCACCAAGGTCTTACAAAAATATCATTATGGTCCAAGTGTGCAAAAAGACAAAATAACAGACAGGTGATCAGACTAAATAAAATCTGCACATTTCATTTACGGAAATAGGAAGGAATGTATGCACCATTTCTGGCAATCCCATTGATTAATCTATGCAATTACTCTGCCTCTCTCAATGGATACATTCCTTCAAGTTTGTTCTTCTTCCATGGAAAATGCTTGACCTCTTTTTTTGGCCCAAGGGTCTCTGAAACACTTTTGTCATCTTACAGACTATTTATGACCATGTCTGTATGACCTTATTGAGCCAAATTTTTGGGCCACTTCCATTCCATTTTGCAACATTCCTGGAGTCCAGAGGGAGCAGAAAGCTCATACCTCCCCTGCTAGGTATTCTCACCATGTCACATAGGCCCCAGCTGGAGGAAAGATGGCAGAGATGGCTTCAGTGCCAACCTCCCTTTCCTGCAACAGCCTCTTGTCTAGGAATCTGTTGGAGACATGACTGGAGTCCAGTATGGACTGGCAATTCCAGAGTGAGGTACAGAACAATGGAGCATGCCCCTAACCTCACCACTACCAAGGATGGCGTTACAAGAGGCCATTCCAAAGCATAAAATGAGCTGCACTATCTGGGTAGGGCCAGGATAGATGAGGATGCACACAGCCCATGCTGCTGACAGCTTCCATCAGCATTGTAGCCACAATTTAAAGTGGTTTCCACTGCCTGCTCTCCAGCAGCACAAGGGCCAAGGCTGATGAAGGGAGATGTAAATTATACTAACCTGCACCAGCAACGGTGAACCTGGCCCAAGGATTCTTAACTTACTTCACATAATCAACAAACTTAGCATTACTCTGTGTGATGAAGTGGAGGTATTTTGGGTGTTTTCTCTGAGTGCACTGTGTGCCTCAATTTCCCCCATGTGTTTCGTTTTTCGGTGCTGGGGCCAAGGTATGTGATCGCTGCAGAGACCACTAGAGAGCAGACGAGTTCTCCACAGCCACACGTATGTAGGCAATAGCCAGGACCCCTCTGCCCTGGGTCAGCCAGCTGCAATAGGCTGTAACAGGTTGAGGTAGATGGGAGCAAAGAGGGGAGGGGACACCTTGCCTGAGAAAGAGAGAAAGGGAGGGGAAGGGGGCATGTCTGGGGGTGGGCTGGCTGGAAGGCCGGACACCCATAAAGGAGCAGGGCCCGAGAATGAGGGCTCTGCACTCCTTAGTTTGTCTCAGTTATAACTTTCAATTAAGCTACTAACAAAGTCTTTCTTCACTGTGATTGTGAGAACTAATAAATCCTTCTGACTTCCACGCTGGCTGTGAATCACTTGTAACTGGAAGGTGTGGTACATGGCCCCTTTGGGAGCATGCAGGAGCTGTCCAGAGTCCCATCCAGGGGGGCTCGCTGCGGGAAGCTCAAACAGAGCGAGGGTGCTGAATGCTTTGAGGTCAAATTCAGGAGGGGGCTGCATTGGTGTGAGGGGGGCTTGAGGCAGATCCCGAACATGAGAGTCCTGACTGGTTTTGCTCCAAATGATTCCAGAGCACTGATGCTGTGGGACTCCATCACACTATGGGAACTGCAGTTGTTAGTAACTGCTGCTATAGAGCAAACAGAGGGAGCTTGTATAGTGTCATTTTATGGGGGCAAATAAAAGTTATGGTTGTTTTATTTTTCTATTTTAAAAATACTCTTTATGATGTTGAGTTAAAGTGTTTTAAATCTCTATTTAAGGACCCAGAGGAAATTCTCCACCCTTATAACTTACAAGAGGGCTAATTTGAAGCCAAAACTACATGACCAAAGCTCTATTTATGTTCTAAAAAGGAAGAGGAGAGTAATGGCTTTTCTTTAATGGGTGGGAGCATATTGCAAGATGAATGCAAGTCAAAGACATGGAATTGATAAATGGGAACATGTAGTTTTTGCAGACACACTACTTCTAAAGACACTGCTACTGATGTAGCTAATCCTCACACACTGATTGGTATTGGCTAGCCAATGAAAATAAAAGAAATCTGAACATTAGCCAGTGACAGAAAGTAATGTGTAATTATCCTAAGGAATTATCACAAAACCTTGGCACTAATAGGAGCATTCAGTGTGAGGACTTGATTTTGCCCTGAGGTCTGACATCTACTGTTGCATTCACAGTGCTTTCCAGAATACATTCTCCTATTCTGTAAGTGTGATCTACATTCTTAGTTTCTAGATGTATGATCTTGTATTTGACTGAATTACGATGCATGTTGTTCAAGAAAGCCCAGCTCACCAAATAATCCAAACCACTCTATACAACTGTCCTATCCTTACCATTACTATTCCACTGATTTTTGTGTCATCAGCCAGCTTTATCAGCAATTACTTTCTATTTTCTTCTACATCACTGATAAAAATACTAAATAGCATTGGGACAAGAAAAGATCCTGGTGGGACCACACCAGAAAGACTCAAACACTCCATTCAAGGATGATTCCCTATTTAAAATGCCTTTGAAAATCTATGAACAGGTCATCCAACAACCATCAGACAATAGGATTTCCTATTGCTCCTAAAACTCTTAATGGTTCTCTCAGTTCCATTTTCACAGAATATCTGAAGCGCTGTTCTAGAAGTGGCAGGAAAATTTCAAAATTTGTGATTTTTATGAATGCCATTTTGATTTTTAAAAAGAAAAATATTGAGACTACTTTCATGAAAAAATTATATTCTGTGTTTGACCAGTTCTACTCCTCTCTATTACACATGATAACATATCATCTTCAATCATTTTTACCTCCATTACAGGGCTGCTGTGCTCTTTAGATTGTTAGAGTGTGTGAAGTGCTTTTAGATTCTAAGGTGAAAACTGTGATAGAAGTATTGCATTCAATTGTATTAGACTGTGTATGACATATGCCTTTCGCAACTACAAAAAGAAAAACAGTAACATTTATATAATACATTAAAATGTCAGTCATAATTTAATAGAAATTTTCTTCTTCAGTACAATGCTTCAGTACAAAAATTGCCACCAATATATCTACTACAGGAAACTGAGAAAATATTAAAAATCATTATCTTTCGGATAATAAAAAAATGGTTATACAAGAAAGGTAAAAATCTAGCATGTTCTCAGAAACTGTGAAATCCCACAGTCCAGTGAGACAGCTCTCCCAATGCTCCAGATTTAAAACAGGGAAAATTAAGATGTGAAGGAATTTTCCACGTCTGCCTTAAAGGACAGCAGTTTCCATGTTTTGGAATCTTCAATGAGTACTGTATATGGCTAATGTAAGTGAGAATTTCAAAAGCATGTGCTGTCTTCAAAACAGAAAACCAACAGCAAATTTAAAATAATGAATCACAGTCAAATCTTCTTATTGGATAATATCTATCACTCTCTATATTAACAGCTCATTGGGGGGTGCATCTACACTTACAAATTAAGTCAAGCTAATGAGGCTTAAGTCGACTTAAACTACTCTGCATCCACACTGGGCTTTCCTTAAGTCGAATTAAGGAAAAGTTAAGTCGACGTAATAACACCTCCTTTTAGGTCAACTTAACGCTTAAGTCGACCTTATTAAGTCGACAAACCAATGTAGATGCACAGTAGCCCTAAGTCGACCTCCATGGCTTCCAGACCTTCCTCCCTGACCTCCCTCCCAGAGTTCCTGGCACAGGAAGAGCCTGCCCTGGCCAACCACAGGGCAGGACTCACCCCTGACCACCCTGCTCCCCAGAGCTGGCCAAATCTTTTGCTTGGGAGTAGGGCTGAGCAGACCAGAGCCAGCACTGCAGGCGGGCCCCATCCTGGAGCCACCAGGAAATCCTTAACCTGCTGGCCATTTGGGAGGACAAGGCAGTCACTTCCCAGTTGCAGGGCAGCCAACGCAACCAGGAGGTGTATCCCTCCATCTCCTGGGCCCTGGCTGCCAAGGGCCACACCCGGGACACCCAGCAGGTCCGTGTCAAGATCAAGGACCTCCACCAGGGCTACCAAAAGGCCCGGGAGGAGATGCTCCGGACAGGGGAAGCCCCCACCAGCTGCCAGTATAACCAGCAGCTGGATGCCTGTCTGGGCCAGGAGAGTGGCAGCCTGCCAGCCCACACCATCGACTCTGCCGAGCCCCCCTCCCTCGACGACAACCAGGAGGAGGGCTTGGGGGACGAGACTGTGGTGCTGGAGCAGGGAGAGGCCAGCGCCCAGCAGGAACAGGAGGGCACCTCACCAGCCCTGGAGCCAACTGCCAGCCTGGAGCTCATCCATGCCCCAACAGCGGACCCAGCCTCACAGGAGGAGGGAGAGGAGCAGGTTCCCCCCACCAAAGAAGACCCAGCCGAGGGGACATCGTGCCAAACACCTGCTGGTGAGTGCTCCCTCTCTCTCTCCCTCCCTCCCTCCCTGTGGGCAGGGCTGGGCATGCCTGTGGGACAGGGACTGTAGGGGGACATGGCCCAGGGACAGGCAGGGTCGGGGGTGGGAAGGCGCTCCCACAGGGGCAGAGGGGCTGGGGGTTGCATGGTGGGGGTGAGGGAACCCGGAGGCAAGCGGTGCAGTGGCATGTCTGGGGTTGGGGTGGGAGGACCATAGGCGGGAGCACCAAGGCCAGACAGCATGCGCCCGACACCGGTGGCATGTGGCCTCAGGAGAGACCCTCGAGGCAGGGCTGCCTGCAGCTCACCACCGTGGGCACTGCACCCGACCTGGGTAGCACAGCACGCCGGCATGTACCAAGGGGTCCTTGTCCCGAAGGACAGGTACTGGGAAGCGGGGGGTGGGGGGAGATGGTCAGGGGACAGAAGCTGCTGTCAGGCTGCACACCACACCAGCTAATGGGAGGGACTGTCTTCTTTGCTTCTCCCCAGCAGCCCCTGAGCCCTTGACACATGGCACTCCCAGCGCCTCACCAGGCCTGATCACAAGGAGAAGGAGGATGCGTCACTCACGGGCCGAGCTCCTCGAAGACCTAGTCCACATCAGCGAGCGGACCGAGGCGCACCTGGCGGTGCGGCAGGAGCAGGAGGATGCCCACCAGAGGGTCGAGCAGGGGCTGCAGAGGGGCGAGCAGAGGCTGCTTGAGCACATACTGAATCTTATGGAGCGGCAGACCCAGTCCCTGGAGTGCCTGTTCCCTCGGGGCCCCGCCCTGTGCCCCAGAGGCAGTCCTCCTCACCAGCAGGCCAGGACCCAGGGTGGATGTCTACAAACCCAGGACCCGCCTTCCAGAGGCCACTACCACCCCCCCCGACCCTCTTCACTCCCCCCGACCCCCTCCCTTTCCCCAACCATCTTCACTCTCCCCAAACCTCCCAACTCCCACAGCTCCCAACCCCCATTTCCCCCTCTGAATAAATACCCTGAACACTGTTATACAGTGTGTTGTGCTTTTTATTGGTATGGGGACAGTGGGGAGACGGGTGTGTGGGGGTGGGGCAGGCATGGGTGGGTGGTGGTGGTGACGGGTAGCCCACTCCTCAGTGCTCCTTGCTGTCGAAGTGGGCCCTCAGCACATCCCGGATGAGCTGTGCTTGCTGCTGGACCTGCTGAGTCTGGGGCAGGGTGTCATCAGCCTGCTCATATTGCACAGCGAGCCACTCGGCCTCGGCCTCCCAGACACAAGGAAACCTTTCCCCCCGCAGCTCACAGAGGTTGTGCAGGCAACAGCATGTGCTGACAACCTCCGGGAGGTTGTTCTCATCGAGCTGAAGGTGGGTCAGGAGGGCCCTCCAGCTGGCCTTGAGACGGCCAAAGGCACACTCGACGACGCTGCGGCACTGGTTGAGCCTTCGATTGAAGAGGTCCCTGCTGTCATCCATGCGGCCCGTGTATGGCTTCATCAGTCAGGGGAGCAAGGGGTAGACAACATCCCCAAGGATCAGGACTGGCACCTGCACGTCCCCGATGGTGATGGTGTGGTCAGGGAAGAAGGTGCTTGCCTGCATGCGCCTGTACAGGGTGGAGTTACGCAGGATCCGTGTGTCGTGCACCTTCCCCGGCCAGCCGACATAGATGTTTTGGAAGATTCCGTGGTGGTCCATGAGGGCCTGCAGGACCACGGAGTGGTATCCCTAGTAGGGACATAGTCCCTGGCGCGGTGTTCCAGGGCTTGGATGGGGATGTGGGTGGCGTCCACAATGCCCCCACAGTTGGGGAAGCCAAGTCCGGCGACGCCAGTGAGGAGTTCGTGCAGGTTGCCCGGGGTGACGAGGCGGGCTAGCAGGACCCGGTTGATTGCCCTGCAGACCTGCATGACGGCGGTCCCCAGGATGGCCTTCCCGATGCCGAATTGCTGGGCCACAGAGCAGTTGGAGTCCGGGGTTGCCAGCTTCCACGTGGTGATGGCCACTCGCTTGTCTACAGGCAGGGTGGGTCAGAATCTGGTGTCCATGCCCTGCATAACCGGGGTGAGCTCATGGTCCAGCTCGAGGAAAGTCCGCTTGCTCATCCTAAAGCTCTGCAGCCACAGGTTGTCGTCCCAGGTGGTGAGGACGATCCGCTCCCACTAGTCGCTGTGGGCCTCACGTGCCCAGAAGTGATGAGGCATGGAGCACAGTGCTGTTTGCATTGGAGCTTGCTGGGGCAGCAAGGTGGGGGGCAGGCTGTCGTCTTCATCCGCGCTGGCAGGTTGCCAGACAGACCTGCTTCACAGCCGAAGAAGCCTTACCACTAGCTGGCAGTTGTCACGCAGCTGCCTGGCAAAGCACAGAAGAGGCTGATCCATGACCTGCTCAGGCTCCAAGTTGCCAGGCACAATGGGAAGGGGCTGAGTTCACTTCCTCTTCTGAGGGAGTGGCCAGGGGAAGGGAGACCTTCTCTGCTCCCACGCTGACACACTTCCCACAATGCACCCCTCCAACCCCCCCAAGTTGACTTAAGAGTCTAGTGTAGACTCTCTAAGTCGACTTAATAAAGTTGCCTTAATAAAGTTGACTTAACTTTCTAAGTGTAGACATAGCCTAAAAGACATCAAGCATTAGTGAGTAACAGAAAAACCCAACCTACCTATAATAATTTGGAGGGTCTTATATATTGGAAATAATGAGTACACAGGTTGTCCCTTGTTGCTTTCTGGAGATGAAGGAACAATCTATAATCTGGAAAAGTACAGCTATTAGACCAATATTTAAGGAAAACAATAGATTTATTACCTGCAGCAAAAGCATCTATCTTGGCACATAAAGAAAAATCAGGGGTAGAATTTGGGACAATTTAAAGTCTCCTCGAGAAAAATTTTGGAACCTCTCTAAGACCAAAATTTGATCTCTAAACCAAATTTCTTCCCCATAGAGCATATGCAATATGATTTTAGCACTAAAAATTCTTAGTGCTGAGGCAACTGTCTTCCCACTATATAAGTAGGAAAAACAGAGAATTCCTTCCTTTGAGCAGAGCTAAGGTCCTTTTGTTTTAAGTCTTTGTGATAAGTGGACCAGGGGCTCAAATGCAGCACATTTGAGTATCTTTCACTCAATTTGCAGTGGGTAATTCCTACATATCATTAAGGTTCGGTTAGACAAAACCCTGGCTGGGGTGATTTAGTGGGAATGGTCCTGCTTTTAGCAGGGGGTTGGACTAGATGACCTCATGAGGTCCCTTCCAGCCCTGTGATTCTATGACCTTTGTCCTATTATAAATGAGAAAAACAGGTCTTGAGAATTACTATGAAAGGAAAAATGAGATAATAGGTTGGTGGCCTTTTGGTATTTTTGATCAAACTACCATGCCATTGCCATATTTTAACACCAAGGTAGATGTACCCTTAATTTGTCTGGAGACAAATTATCTTCCTTTAAAACATCTGCGACTTCTTAAATATATAAATTTAAAAGTAGACACAATAGATGGCACCGTTGGGTACATTCTCCACTGACTTTAATTCTTACTCTAGCCATAGTCTCTGGTATAGAGCCTCCAATATATATATATATAGCTGGATACCCATCCTTAATTTCACCCAAAGTTTGTCTCAGTTAATAGAATGCCGTCTTTAAATCTATGAAAACAGCATACAATCCAGCACCCTAAACCACAGTATATTGATGAATCATACAGGATAAAATAAAACAATTGTCCTTTTTGAAAAATAGGAACTATGATACTAGACTTCCAGCCACACAGAATTGACCCAGTATGACTGATGACAGTAAGTAATTTAGCCAAAACAGAAGATCACCAATCAAGATTTCCCTGAAAAACATCAGTGAGGAGAAAATCCACCTTTTTCAGCAACTGGGTTAAAATAAATAACTGGACTTCACTGTCCATTACTGAAGGCCAGAATGGTAAATCAAAGAAGGAATTCCTCATGTCACTATCTGTAGTGGAATTAGATATAAAAAAACCAAAAAAACAAAACCCACCTCACTGAGGGAAAAATAAAAGTATAGAGAAATCCCTATAGAATAGCCAATTAATTATAGGGGTAACAATATATTCAGGAATACTATCACTTGTTGATGTAATTTAAGTAAAAAACCCTTCTTTATCCCTCCCCCTCCCCCTTCCATTTATAGGTATCAGGTTACATTTATCTAATAAAGACTTTAGTTTTTGTCCAGTGATGTTAACCACCTGATCTGTAGAGTTTTGAGAGAGAAGTTAAAAATAACTCCTCAATATTTTCTTCCCTTGATACTGAGTTTGTTGGAGGACCTATTCAACCATTAAAATTTTCTACAATAAATAGTCAAGCCATTGGGAATTAAAGACATATTATATCAAGGCTCTCCCACAGTGACTCAGAATAAAAAGAGGAGGATATGGAGGGGAAATAAATATTTAAAACTAAAATTTGGAGATCAGGTGATTTTTGTTTTTTTAATATAGACTGACTATCCTAATACTTTGATTCCAAAAGTAAAATCTGGGCTTTCAAGCCTAAGGAAACCAAGGTGCCAAATGATCCTGACATACAACCCCTTTTTGACAATTGACTTCCTCCTTAGAGAAAGGAATCAAAACCAAGAATGCTTTCAGAGTTAGCTTACCAAGTTTCTTATTTAAAAAAAAAAAAATCAAAAGACAGGTTTCCAGAAATTTTTAAAAAACCAACCAAACACACAAAACTCCACAGAGTTCATCTTACTTTTATACACATATAAATTCCAGAATAAAGTACATAAATTATACTGGCAAAAACTCTCCCTGGATGGAGGGAAAGGAACAGGACAATCTATTCAAATATAAGAAATTGGCCCAACTGCTTGATTGCAAGAATTTGACTAATCTCCAAATATCACATTAATCTGATGAGTAATCTGTGTGGAGATTGTGAATTTAAAGGGTGAAGGGTAATTCTTTTTGTATTCTGTCTCAAAGCCCCTCTAAATGATAACACCATTTCAGGGAAGAGCAATGATAAAGCTGGTGGTCCTAGAATAAGAGACCAGAGAGTCAAAACATGGGAGACTGAGTTAAATCACTAGTACAAAAAGTTCTAGAATGTACCTGAGAAAGAGTTGGCGTAAATCCTGAGTTATATTCTCATAAATTAAATAAGAACCAGCTTTTTCTTGTAGATCCAAACAATTATACCTTACATTTTTTGAGAATGTGCTCTAGAGTAAGGATATCAAGAGTGTTTCCACTCTAGAGATGAAACCTTAATTGTTTCAGAACCTTAGAGCCTTAACTGTTTCCTCAAATTCTAGAAACTATATGACAACAAGAAAATCCTACCTCCCAACTCTCATGTGCATTTTGAGAATAAAAGTGCCTTCTAAACGTAGCAGTTATATGGTAACCAGCCTTATCAACCAAATAACTGATTTAGATCGATATCTGGAAGGGGTCATCTGTTTGAATGTAATCCCTCTCAGAAACCTAAAAATCAGCATAGGGTCCCATTTATGTCAAGTATCAGAAGTCCAGAATTTCAGCTTTTTCAGAGGCACAGGTATTTGATGAATTTCTAAGGGAGGGAGGAAATTCTTGGAAGTATTTAAATCAAGAAACAGGATTCCAGAAAAGTAACAGATCCTGTCTATTGTAATCCAAGAAGAGGAGAAGTTAATTGCTCTTAAATTAGCCAGGGAACATTAATAAAGCTCTATGTAGTCTTATCTTGAGTTTGAGTCACATTATTTATAACTTCAGATTTTTCTAACTCCAAATCAGCCTTAGCTGGAGGGGAGGTTATCTAACTTGCCAGTTAGACCACCTCCGATAATACACCCAACTGTATTTTAAATTCAGATTGAGTTCTAGATATTCTCTAAACCCTCCACAAGACATTTCAACAAAGATAAAACAAATGCAGGGTTCTGATTTGTTCTGTTACATTCCCTCCACCTTTGGTCCCAATTGTCTTTTATTCCATTTCCGCTTCTAGATTTATGTGATATAATGGTAAATCTGGATAAATTGTTGGAATTTAAGAGATCTGTCCCCAGTAAAACAAAATATGTGCTTTCAGACCAGCACATCTGCTGCCTAGAGTTTATTTTATTTCTCATTAAACGTATCTGTTTGTGAACTGAGCTGTTTGACTTTTGAGAAGACTCCCCTGCTGAGAAGATGATGCATCAAAATGACACATACAATCTTCTTTGCTTTCCCCAGAGGAGACTCTTCTCACAATATTGTGAGAGACCGGGATTCCAGATCTCATTGCCTCTGAAGAAAATAAGAGTTTCCGCTTTACATGATCCCGCACAATGTGTTTCACTTCAGGAAACACTATTTTATGCCAGAGCTGAAATATCACATCAGCACAGAATCACACAGCCTTAGGGGTGACAATATAGGAGATTATTAAAAAAAAAACAACAACTTGTTGGTGAGCGAACCGCAGTTCAGTGATTCAATTCACATTATGCTTAAGCAAACATTGGAATTTAGTTAGGAAGTGATTTTATCTAAACCCTGGATGCCCTCTTAAGAGAAAGTAGCTCAGTTAAAAAAAAAAATCTTGACTTTCTTCTGTTACAGCAAATGTATAAACAAGTCCTCCTGGGCATCCCAGAGACTGTTCAGAAAAAGCCAATCAAGATATGCTCAAAATATGCAACTGCAAATTCTAAAATTAACATTTCGATCAGGCAGTTATATGTCTATTGGGCATGTGCACATTTGATTACTGTAATTGTTTGTGAAATCACAGTAAATGTGAGCAATTTCATACTGGAATCTGCAAACAATTATGAAAATTTGGAGCCTAATAAGTCAGATTCTCAGCTGGTATAAACTGGCAATTACTTTGGTAGAACTCCAGTTATTTACATCAGGTGAAGATATGGTCCACTATACTTCTCATATGAAACAAAGAGATTGTTTTAAAGTCAAAATAGACCATAACCCTAAACATGACATCACAGTAGCATCACCATGTTTCCATTCTAAAATTCTCAAATAGTATTTATGATGCAATCTGAGCATCTTCCAAACTGTTACTTATGTATAGGAGTGGTTTACAGAGAGACCTCATTTTCTGCTTTTTCCTGCCCAGGTTCAAGGAAATCAGAGTCACAGAGCAAAAGGTTGGTTAGTTGTTGTTCTTTTGGAAGCTGGGATATCAGCCTAAGACTTTGAATTAGGTTAGAGCCATGATCTTCAATGTAACTGCATTCTAAGTGTTGAAGTCCACTGAAGGCATGCATAGAGACCTCATAGTCATTGCTTTCTGAGGCAGCAGTTCTCAGACTGCGATGCCCAAAGCACTTGCTGGTGCTCTCAGGAGAGCTGGCTGCTCAAATGGTACTGTCTCCTTATTTCCAATTCCTTTTACATGTATCTTGTCTCTTCATTCCAAAGAAGCTGACTCTGCTAGAGACTGGTCTACAGAAGGGGAAGAATTGAAAAAGCATGAGGCACCCTCAGAGACTGGTGCCACCAGTGAGAGAAGAATATGCAGAAGAAAAGAGGGAAAGGATAGCGAGAAGGGAACAGAGGTGAGAAATGCGGGGCAAGAGAAAGTACAGATAGGAAAGGGAAACTGTTTTTCCACCTGATGCACACACACATTCTATCCAAAGAGTCAGAATACCTATTTCATTAAAACAGCCAAAAATACATGAATACTTTCCCAGTATTTTTCCATGTAAGCTACTCTGGTAGATACTACAGTCTCAAATTACTAAACTCAGATCCTTAGCAAGTGAACTCAGGGTCTCCTATACCTTGACATCAGACCAGTCAGCTTAAGGTGCTCAGCCAGTGACATCACAAAGGCTGTGTGGTGGGAGACAAGGAGGGGAAATGGTCGGAAGATAGCTCTCTATGTATTCCATACTATGGAAAATGTTGCAAACACATATTCTAGGGGTTGCTGGCTCAACATCAAGAGCACACGCACATCCCCAAGACCAAGGATCTAATTTAGAAATTCTAAAAGGTAGATTTGTTCCTAGCAAGAGAGAGAATGATGCAAGGGGAAAAAGAAAGATGCAAGTGTAGTTACACAAGCAGGACACACAAATTAAGTCACTGGAAATGAAGAGAAAGTTAACAAGACAACTGGTATAAGGACAGGAACACTTTATTCTTGACAGGATTTCTTTTGCTATGTACTATTTAAGGAAGATATTTCTCTGGCCCATGGAAAAAGCAATGCCACTTTTGGACAGATCTGATATTCCACCTGAGTTAATCTAATATGTGCTATAATCCCAACAACTATCTCCTAGGATTTGAGAAAAAACGTGAAAGAAATCAAGATTCTATAGTCCATTTGTGCAGACTTGTAAAAGAAGTTCTAAATATCATTCTGTCCATTCAGATTTTTGTTGAATGGCATAAGACCCTCTTTCTCTTACTAGCTCAGATGAACACATGGTTGATATGTCATTACCCAGAGCTGTTTCTCAACAAAAGCCATGCTACAAATGAGTTATTTGCACTGCTGCCTTAATGCCTAACCCAAATGAACCATAAACAGCTAATTGTAACCACTTATTGCTAATAACCAATACCTGAACATAATGCTAATGGACACTGACGGTATCTCTTCTCAGGTGAGATATCTGAACTGAGATTCTGACCATATTCTGTTATTTCATGCTACATAGTGCTGTTTCTAACAATCTCTGTTAACCCTGATGATCCAATTTTCTATAAAAAATTGGTATACATTAAAAGTTCCTTCCAGCTTTATCTAAATTATTGGTTCTTCGGGTATACCTGCTTATCATTTATAACTGCAACCAGAAGAAATTTTTTAAGTGTGCAAACTTAACTGTCCCCTGCAAATTATTATTTAGTATTTTTTTTCTATAATGGAGAATATTCGGGAGACTAAGTTTCCCTGAATTACTTGGTATTGAAGTAAGAGATTCCTTTTTCTTCCTTTCCTACCACTTCTCTTCGCCAGCAGCTATGCTGTATGGTATGGGCTATTCTGGAAACACTGTGCCAAAGTCTTTTCAGTAACACTGGGCTAAATCTGGAGTTAAATCAATGGAGTGAAATTTAGTCTTCCCAATGAATGAACCTGCTACATCTGATGTCATACAGAAACTTATTTTAAGGTAAGATACCTCTCCAAACCTCAGCATAAAATGCAGGACAGGAAAGAAAAGGAAGCAGATGATGCACTCTGGGGAAATGTGGTGAAGAGCAAGCAGTTCAGGGTGTATAGTACACCCTTTTCCAATCTGTCCACTTTCTCTTCCGGCACCCTTTTCAAAAGAGGTGCTTGAAAATGTTAAAAACCAAAAGTGTGAACACTTTCTGTAATTCATTGCAAATTCAAAATTGGTTCTGTTTTTACAGAAGTTTTTTGCTAACACGGAACCATTTTGAACCCCAAATTGAGGCCATTTTCCAGCAATACTGTTTTCACTGCCAAATGTTCATAATTTTGCATATTTCTTCTAGCCAAATTACAATTTTGAGGAAAATGTTATAAAAATGTGTCAGTAGTAGAAAATTCTAATTCTCACCTGCTCTTCGACCATGAAAATGTTTCCATTAAGTCTGTATAACTATTTGCTAGGGGAAGAGAGGCGGAAGGTGGGCCAGGGGATTTGTGTGGACCTTTATGGCCATGATTCCTCACTGTCCTTTCCCTGTTGTAATGATTAACACATACACAATGAGTAACAAGTGAGTATAAAACACTACCATATTTTGCACAGCTGAAAATGACTAAATCAGGACCTATATTTTTATTGTACATGTCTTTAAGTGTATTACTGCAAAGCCTTGTAAATCAAAAGGTGGTGGTGAGATATTTTTTCCTAGCCTAGGGAGCCTTCCAATGGTACTGTTTTTAGAATACCTTTTAACTAAGTTTGGTAGCTTTTTTAAATGATTCATTTTGATAGATCCATTTTGGATAGTATAGGGCAAGTAACATGAGTCAACTAAAAAGAAGAGCAAGTAGGCTGGGGTTATCTGCAATGATGACCCTTCACAGAACAGATGGAAAAAGGGATCTTATTTATTGGACCTTTGCTAAATCCCTTTTTTCCCCAATGAGAGATTCCTGTTTGGCCAATAGGAAAGGATTGTTTATGTGCTGATTGATGATACCACAGCTTTTGTGGATCAGAGTGATACTCTTCTTTATGTAATGGAGTATTCCCCTGTTTTGGTGTACAGCATCTAGTCCTATTCCTGAGCCTGTGACCTGACACAGACCTCTGCTTTTGCATTAGCAGGGAAAATTAGGATTGCTGTGCCAGAAACCTGAATCCTGCCAATGACAAGTGCTGAGCCATAGTCAGCCCAACAAGCTAGGGGTGTGGAGGTATTCAAGTTGACAATCTCTCAGTTTGCACTTGTGGGAGCTGGGCATATGGTGCTTCTGGTGAAGATCCCTCAGCTTTGGAACTTGCTTCCTCCCCTGGCTTCAAAGACCCTGCATTTGCATTCAGATAATACAGTGATGGCACCCGTACAAGAACCAAAATAGAGCAGCAATCAGAGCATACTGCAAAGCCAATTTAGACTTTCCTTATGAAGTTGGTGAAGCGGGTGTGTACGTGAGAGGCTGGAGTTTTATGATGTCGTTTTCCTTTTTATGTCAGTCTACAGTAGACTAAACTTTAGAAAGATCAATATATATTTAAAAATAAAAAATATAAAAATTAATAGGTATCTTACTTATAGAGAAAGTTATGGTGTAATTATTTACATTAAAAATATATACATTCCATGTGCTTAGAAGAAAGATGCAACAGGAATCAGGTGTTTATCGCAAGCAGCCAAATACACGTAAATAAGGGCACACGCAAATTCATGAAGAGGTGCTGCTAATGTTCCTTTAACCACTGCTTCCTTCACTTACATGGCTACTTAAACCTGTTGGAAAATAGAAGGCAGTATTAAATACTTACACAATGAGAAAAGGTCAGAAAAAGAGAGCAAGTGTGGAAAATAGAGTCCTGAAAATGCTGCTAAATAATTTGGGTTTTGTTAAAAACATTTTGAAGTGACAAAATAGGCCTAGTTTTTACAATAACATCCCTTGAGAAAAATTCTCTAGCACCACACATATCTCCCGCTTGGAAGTCTGTTACTGAAAACGAAAAAGAACATTCCTAAGTGTTGAAAAACCATTTAAGCTTTCTGAGTGTAAATCATCATCTTCTTCTGTCCCATTTCCCCCCTTACCCTGTTTCTCCAACCCAGAGCACCTGCCTTTGCTTTGCCCAGCTCAAGCTGCACATTAAAGCGACTGATTTTTCCTGAATTAGGAACGTGTCTTCCCTTCGGACTGCTCTGCAGTCAACACTGTGGCTGGAAAAATAACCTGAGAAGTACACGCTCTGAGAATCTCCATAGGGCAAAGTGATTTCCTAAATTACACATTGCAATCTAATTTTACTGCTTTAAGAATACAAACCAAAACCTCTTGTTACATTAAGGAACATACAGAACTCTTCATGGCCAAGTCTCGAGACGATACAAATTACTGGAAATCCACAGAAATGGGACTGTATTAACCAGGTCAGTGGGATGAGCAGCTGTCTGGCAATATTATCCCACCACTAAGTAGCTTCCTCTCTCTCCAGCCTGGCCATGACTCTCTGAGCTCAGCAACAAAAGTAATGTGGGGAACTGTGAAAGAATCTAAGAATAGCAACTTTATATAAAATGTTCCTTTCTCAAAACAGTGGAACTTACTATGCAAATTGAATCCTAAGCCTGGTCTACACTACGGTGCTAAGTCGATAGGAGATACTCAATCTACATGCCACAGAATGCATATCTCCCATTGACTTAGTTACTTTCACTTACCATGCTGCCTTCACTTAGCTACATTGACAGGAAATGCTCTCCCTTCAACACAGCGTTACTCTAGTTGGAGGGGTGGACTTACTATGTTGAAGGGAGAGCACTTCCGGAACTGACTGAGCGGGTCTACATTGGCTGCTCAATTGATCCTGCTGCATCAATCCATGGGGATCGATGCAGAATTTTCAGTGTAGACATGGCCTATGTCATTGCTCGCCTGACCAGGACTCACCTTCCTTCTTGTGCCTTTACAAACTATAGACTGTGAGCACATGGTCACGGGCCACAGCAATAGCCATCTTGATGGTACTTCCTAGAGCCTGGTTGGACTTTGGCCTAGACATCTACATCTAAAATTTAGGTTGACCTAGCTACATCACTCAGGGCTGTGAAAAATATCACAACTTTTGCAATAGTTAGGTTGATTTAACCTCTGCAATAGTTGCAGTAAGATTGATGAAAGAACTCTGCTATCAACCTAATTACCACCACTCAAGGGGGCGGATTAGTACAATGATGGAAAAACCTTTTTCGTCACTGTAACCAATATCTATGCTATAGCAGCATAGCTGTGGTGCTACTGCTGTGCCACTGTAGCACTTGGGGTGTAGATACACTCTGATAGCTGTGGGGAAAGACATTATTATTCCATAAAACTGAGGGCTTGTCCTCACAGGAAAATTTAGCTCCTTATGGGGACACACTTATTCCAAAACAGTCATTTTGTTTTAAATCCACAACCTACTTTATTCTGGGATAACGTCCCCATATAGACATGCCCTGAGGATTGCACACCCTATATTCCATTCTGTTGCCAATCCTGAGCCCCAGAGAGGAAGATAGGATGGAAAATGTCAAGAACTGGGAATCACACATCTACTCTTCCCTTCATGCTTTTTAATGTGACCTCGTCATATGCCACTCTCTTGTTTCTTACGTTTCTACATTTTGTCATTGTAGGAAGATATCTGTATGCCTTTACTCACCCTTTA
Organism: Pelusios castaneus; assembly: GCA_007922175.1. Classification (NCBI taxonomy): domain Eukaryota; kingdom Metazoa; phylum Chordata; order Testudines; family Pelomedusidae; genus Pelusios; species Pelusios castaneus. The sequence goes on from ML685836.1 coordinate 2,255,620, forward strand.
ATCTGTGTGTGTGTGCGTGAGCATTAAATACTCAAAGTGGAAACAGAGCTTTGGAACAGCAGTTCTCCCAATTCCTCTTGTGGTTTTAGATGGACAGATTTTTCCATTTTTCCCTTATTTCACTTCCTAAAACACTGCTATTTAGTATTGCTGCCACATTCCACTCCAGAGATGGCTGAATGCAGGCAGCACATGGAGCCCAGACACCAGTTTTTGAAAATTTGCCCCTATTTTTAAATGATAGTTCATGTTAATAGGAATACATTCCATAATCTAAACATAATTCATCTCAATATATTGTTAACACTTCATAAGGCAAAAGATAGTAATATCTATACCATTTCCAAATATCTCCTGTTTGCCCACTAGCTAGATATGATGCTTTTTAAACAAGCTTTTTTCCCCTTAAATCATCATGATTTGAAACTTGAAGAGATTTGACATCTCCATGCATTCATGCATCCAAGTTTGGAGAAGCAGCTGCCTCCCAACAGGAATATTTATGTCCCAGCACATACACACCTGAAGTGAAGGGGCTGGAGGCCCCAAAACTCAAAGTTTTGATCTGAAAAAAGAGAGGTTTAATTCTTCTGGTTTGAAAGAATATGTAAATCCACAGAAAATTCAGAGTATATTCCCCACACAAAAATCTTCACAGGAAAGTCGAGGTTGCAGGTACGTATCAGAAAGTTGAGAGCAGAGCTGGGAGAAATTTTTTCAGATAGTTTTGTTGTTGTTGAAAAAAGCATTTGTCAGGTCCTAAGATGTACTAGTTAAATTAGAGTTGACTTCAGCAGAAGATTGGTTTCTCTTTGGTTTTGGTTCTGAATGAGTCAAAACTTTTCATTTCAACTATTTGGAAATATTTCATTTCAACTGTCTTTTTTCAAAACATTTCATTTTAAAAAAGTTGAAATGTTTTGACTTTTCAATTTGAAATGGTGTTTTGAATGGACTTTTGACCAATAAAATAAACCACATAAAAGGTGAAAAACAAAGGTACACTGAGGCTTCCCACTGCAGCAGGGGTTCAGCAGCTGGCCTGATGCCAGTCACCGGAACAAACCCCCACCGTCAGCATTGTTCAGCAGCGGGGGTTGGGAGGATTGCTTTCGGTGGCAGGGTCGGTTGCAGTGACATACTCAGCCACGATGCACTTTTGTGTCACAACACAGCAGTTGAAAACCACTGGCATAGGCAGTGGCAGTACGTAGCCAGATGTTCAGGCAGATTTGTACTCAGGCAGGGTGTCTAGCCTATGCTGCTGCTGTCAGTGGCTACATTATGATCTTTACCATGTAGCTCCGACAAGTGCTAGAATAAGTATTTGTACAGAAATCGGGAATCACACCCGAAGCTCAAAGTGTAGGCATAGCCAAAGAGAGCAAGGGTATCTGAATGTGGGTCTAAGGATGAAAGCCTTAGTTAAGGCATTTGGGCCCAGACCCTCAAGAGTATTTAGGCTACCTTCTTCCGTTGAAATCAATGAAAAGTTAAAAGCCTAAATAAATTTCAGGATCTGGGTTCAAGTCAGACAACAACCACAACCTTACCTCTGCCCCATTGGGAACAGCAGCAATACAACCCTCAGTTGCAGACATGAATATAAACATCTCACATAAAACTGAAATCAGCAAACACAAGAAGAGGGGTTGTAATGCTACAGTAAAAGCTTTACAGGGTATTTTGCTGCCATTTAAGTTTCCCTATGCAAATAAAAATACGAGGGGTGAAATTCTGGCCTATTTAAGTCAATGGGAGCTATGTCATAAACTTTGGTGTTGCTAGGATTTCACCCAAGGTTTGTACTGCGAAGGGAAAGCCATTTTCAAAGTTGACCTCTTTCAAAGTTAGAAATTAAAAGGCAGAAGCAGCACTATGGATTCTTAAGTAACAAAAGTGATGCTCTCAAAAAGTACAGAGTTCACTAAAACTAAACAAATAAGGATAAGATTCTACCAAAAAAGAACAACAAGAACCCTGTGGCACCTTAAAGACTAACAAATTTCTTCTGGCATAAGCTTTTGCTAAATTTTTCTCTTTCATTTGATGACAAGATCATATTGCTCCAAAGTCTCTTTACTTACTTATTACCAGAACTGAGTACCAGAAGTAAGATTTCAGACACCATGAGGTCTTCTGAGCTCACTTAATTTGACCGCTAAAAATAATAAAATAAAATACAACCACGCCCATGTCTGATCTTTTCCCCTTAGGGTATGTCTACACTGCAATTAAAACCTTGTGGCTAGCAGGAGGGTTCCAACCATCTACACCACAATTAAGCAGCCCAGTGAGCCTGAGCCATGTGAGCCTGAGTCAGCTGGCACAGGCCATTCGCAGGTGTCTAACGGCAGTATAGACGTACCGTAAGATTCAATTCTATTTCCCCTCCTATACTCCCCATGTTTCATGGCCTATAGAAAAGCACTTCACCTTACTATATGAACACATTCATATTACCATATACCGAGACAAAACAGCCTGCATTCACTCAAGGCAGAAATTTCTGAGATTCCAACAGAATCATGGAGCTATTACCCGCTGGATTTAGTTTGTATAATAGAAAGTGAACCAATAAACAGCATATGAGTTTTCTTGGACAGTTCATCCAGTCCCAGTTGAGATGATCCTGAACCTCTCTGATGATTTGCCCCACAATGAAGATATATTGTGAAGAATCACCTTTATTTTTAGGCTTAATTGCTTGAATGCTACAAAACTTATCAAGTCTCTCCAAGCAGAATACATTTATCCTGCTGTTTAATATGCCAGGGACTGCCAGCTCAGTACGCCCTGTCCTGTTCAAAACTGCATCAGAGCTGACCACAGGTGCCTTAGCAGTCAAAATCTAGTGAGGACAGATGGTTGGTTCAGTGATGAGAGAGTGATCAACGACTGTTGTCATTGACCACTCATTACACCAAACAGATTCCACCGTCATGTCCTGTGGTTATTTCCTAGGGATAATGGGGCCGCTTTTTCATGGGAAATCATTAAAAGGAATCAACAGAAACTAAAGACTCTGAAGTTGTAGGGTAACTCGAGAAGTTCTGATGCAATGAATAACCAATAATACTTAGCTACTCATAGATTCACAAACTTTAAGGCCAAAAGAGACCATTATGATAATCTCATTTGACCTCTTACAGAACATAGGACTTACATTTTACCTAGTAGTTCCTGCAGCAGACATATAACTTATCAATGAACTAGAGCAGCAGTTCTCAACCACTGTGTCGGGACACAAAACTGTGTCACGAAGAGCCAGGAGGTGTGTCACGAAAAACTGGCAGCTCAGCTTGGGGGTCCTGCTGCCCACCGCTCTCTGCTGCACAACACAGGCAGCAGCCAGGGCCAGATGAGTAAAGGGGCTTAGGGGCAGCAACCCAGAGATCCTGGGCTGCAGGGTAAGAGAGGACGCTCCACCTGCCGCACAAAAATAAACCCGGCTCCATCGAGCCAGATCTCCAGGGCAGCAGCCTGCGCTGGCTTGACTCTGCCCCACCCAGGTCCCGGTGTGCCGCATCCTCCAGAGCGCCACAGCCTCCCAAGTGCTCCCAGCCCAAGTGCCACCCCCACTGATAGATTGTAGTGTGTCACGCAGGGGACCATCATCTGGGAGGTGTGTTGCGACAGAAAAAAGGTTGAGAACCATTGAATTAGAGAATATGTTTTAGACCTTACAAAGATGGGAGGTTTCACTGTTTACAGAGATGGAGATTTTACTGTTAAAAAAATCTAAGATAGGCAGAGACCAATGGTAATCATTTGAGACTCCTACAGGAAATAAATAGTAAAATGGCTGAGTTAATGACAACGATCCACACTGTAATCTCTCTCTGAAAGAAGTAACTATTCCTGGAGGACACAATCCAGTGAGCTTTTAAGTTAACAGTCTTTCAACTCTGATTTTCTTCAGAGGGAATAGAAGATACTCAATATGTCACAGGATCAGGCGCAGAAATTAGGATATCATCAGTGAGAGGCCTATTTATTAATTATTATTATTATTATTTTAAGAGGCAAACGTAATGCTTCAAGTTACTGACTAGTGACATTTTCCTTTGTACCAGGGAACTGTTCAAGTCTAATTTAAGACAGTATAGAGTTATACTTAGCTAACTGCAGTATAGCCATATAAGGTCAAATTCCAAGCATAACCATAATGAGATATTGAACAAAGGAATACATACCTTCACTGTTAAAATGGATAAAGTTTGTACTTGAAAGTAGCCCATTATAATTTAGTATTTATCAATACAGAGATCATCTAGAAATGCTTAACTCAACATCGGAACCATATGAGTTTAACTTTGATGTATGGAAATGTGATATATGGTAATATATTTCATTATATTCATTATTATTTTAATAGTATTTATAGGACTTTTGATTCACTTAGTTATGAATATTGTTTAAACTAATATTTGTTTTTATAAAGTACATTTATGTGTTATTTAAGAAAAATTATGCACATCCATATTTCATATAGAGATATATAAAACCACAGTTTTTGTACAAGAAAATTGTGTCCCTATAATTATGTTAAATTAATAGAATATTAAAGAAATCCAGATGATATAATTTACTTGGATTTTCATAAACTGTCAAAAAAGCCCCACAATAAAAGCACTATAATAGAAAATAAACTACCAGCAAGAAATAAAGTGTGTTGCTCAACCAATTTTTAAATCCACAGTGTTTACCTGAGACAGAAAGAGAATCAGCTCATCCTCAGAAAAGAGCAAGACAAGCCTATCATTGGTGGCCCAATACAGTTGCTGAACAGCCTTTTATTCTTATAAACATGCACTTGGCTAAAAATTATTGATGTTTACCTATAACTAACTAGGATTGGCTGGTTTAGTTTCAGCCTATTTTATGCAATAAAATATTAAAATTTTAAAAATTATGTTGCTTCAATCTAATGTAACTATGATATATTCAAATAGACACATCTTGAAGTTACAGGTATTTTTTATTCAAATGTATTTTATGTTGACTCAATGAGGAGTTCTAAGTGACAGGGAGAAATGCATCTTTCATAGACACACCATAAGGACTTGGCAAGAACTAGGGACTACACTTAGTTGTGTGTGGTGGCCTGATGACAAAAGTACATCTAAACCCAATATTTCATTCCATAATCAAAGAAAAGATTATGACTCAATTAAAGAATAAGCCTAGAAAGAACATTTAGATCACCTAGTCTAACCACCTGTATTACATTTCATTCATTTACCCATGTATTGAGCCCAGTAACTCATGTTTATCTAAAGCATATTTTCCAGAAAGACATCTAGTTTTGAAGCCCTCAAGAGATGAAGGATTCACCACTTCCCCTGTAGCTTGTTCCAATGATTAATTGCCTTCTGTTTAACAAAAAATACAGCCTATTTCTAATCTGAGTTTGCCTGGGTTCAGTTTCCAGCCCCTGGCCCTTGATATGCCTTTCTCTGCAGGATTAAGGATTATTTTAGTACCCTATATTTTCTGTCCCAATGATAATTACACATTGTAATCACATCATCTCTTCATCTTCTCTTTGATAAGCTAAACATATTGAATTCCTTAAGTCTCTCTCTGCATGGCATTTTCTCCAGCCCCCTGGTCATTTTTTTTTTGGCTCTTTTTTGGAACCTCTCTAATTTTTCAATATCCTTTTTAAAATGTGGGCACCAGGAATGGAGGCAGCCTCTCCAGTATGGGTCTCACCAATACCATACAGCAGGGGTGACCAATCTGTGGCACATGAGCCACATGTGGCTCTTTTACAGTAAAAGTGAAGCTTGTAGAGCCCTCTATGCCCACCCCATTCTTTCTCTACCAGACTGGGGTGGGAGCTCAGAGCTTCTGCCCTCTGGCAGGGTGTTTGGGCTAGAATATTCTGCCCAGCAGGGATGGGAGACTTGGAGGGGAAGGGGTCAGTATATTTGGTGACACCTACATATACAAAAGCAAAATAACCTCCTTATTCCTATTCATTACTCCCATGTTCACACATCCGAGGATTGCATTGCTCTTTTGGCCACATCATCCTACTAGGAACTCATATTCAGTTGCTTATCCATTGTGATCCCTAGATCCTTTTCAGAATCCCTGTTTTCCAGGAGAAAGTTCCCCATTCTGTGAGTGTGGCCTGCATTCCTTGCTCCAGATGTATACCTTTGCATATGGCTTCATTAAAACACTGTGTTTGAATGGGCCCAGCTCACCCTCTAGGTAGCTTTCTATACTGGGAGTTGGAGGTTTCATTACCAGCTCAAAGAGACATACATGTACTAAAAACAGCGAGGAGTCCTGTGGCACCTTAGAGACTAACAAAGCAAAGGAATCAATGCCATTATAAAGGTCTTTAAATAAAACTGTCCAGGCAAAAAAGTGTTACAACCATAATATTTCATGAGGACATAAAAGAAACTGAACGTCTTTGAGAACACTTTAAGAGATGCTTTATGAGGTATGCATGGCCAGAGTAAATTAGCAAAGGGAAAGGTCGGTTGCTTACCTGTAACTGTTGTTCTTCAAGAGGTGTTGCTCATGTCCATCATAATGTGTGTGCACACCCAGTGCATGGTTATCAGAACTTATTTCCCCAGAGTCCCACGCATATGCCGCGGTACAATAAGAGTCACCGGGGGCCGAGCCTGCTCAGTCCCTTCTTTCTGCTAACTTCAACAGGGGGGGGAAGGCGGGCAGGTTTTGGATGGACATGAGCAACACCTCTCAAAGAATGATAGTTACAGGTAAGCACTTCCTTTCTTCTTCAAGTGCTTGCTCATGTCCATCATAATGTAGGTGAATCACAAGCCTTACCTTGGATGGTAGGAGGAGTTATTGCTGTGATGCGCGAAGCACTGCTCTCCCAAACGCTGCATTGTCCCTTGTTTGCTGGACGATGGCATAATGTGTCGTGAAAGAGTGTACTGAGACCCAGGTAGCAGATCTACATATGTCTGTAAGTGGGACTTGGGCTAAGGCGGCTCTGGAAAAAGCCTGAGCTCTTGTTGAATGAGCTGTAATTGGACCCGATAGGGGCACTTTAGCCTGCTTGTAACAGATCATGATACAAGCCTTGATCCACGAGGAGATATGCTGAGAGGAACCTGGAAGACCTCTCATTCTCTTAGCTACCATGAAGAAAAGTTGCACTGACCTCGGAAAAGGTCTCGCTCTGTCTATGTAAAAAACTAAGGCTCTACGAACGTGTAAGGTATGCCATCTAGGCTCATCTTCAGAGTGGTGCAGCTTTGGGAAGAAGACTGGTGAGACCACATCTTGGTTGCAATGAAACTCAGGAACTATTCTGGGGAGGAAGGCTGGATGTGGTCTTAATTGGACTTCGTCTTTATGGAATATGGTGGTTCTGAAATTAGGGCTCTGAGTTCAGATACCCTTTTGGCTGAAGTTATGGCAATCAGAAATGCAAACTTTATAGGATAGCATTAGGAGAGGGCAAGAAGCCAATGGTTCAAATGGAGGCCCTGTGAGACATTTAAGAACCAAATTTAGATCCCACAGGGTAATGGGGTCTTGTATTTGCGGGTAAATCCTTTCTATTCCTTTTAGAAAATGTATTGACGTAGGTTGTGAAAAGAGGGGTTTGCATTGCAGCGATGGATGAAAAGCTGAAATGGCTGCTAGATGTACCTTCAAAGACGCAAGAGCTAGCCCCTGGAGTTTGAGGTGTAAGAGATATTCTAAGACTGTCTGGATAGTGGATCTTTAGGTACTAGCCCCCTTTCTTGAGCCCAAATTGAGAATCGTCTCCATTTAGCAGCATAGGAGGCCTGGGTTGACTGCTTTCTGCTATTTAGGAGGATTTTCTGAATTTGAGAAGAGCAGGATTGTTCGTCAATATTTAACCACAGAGCCTCCAAGGTGTTAGGTGGAGAGAGACTAAGTCTGGGTGGAGAAGGTGGCCAAAGTCCTGAGATAGAAGATCTGGGCACCACGGTAACTCCCAGGGAGTCACGACTGACAGGTGCAGGAGGGTGGTGAGCCAGCATTGTCTCAGTAATTAGAATAATGTTGGCTTTGTCCCTCTTGATTTTTAGGACAACTCTGTGTAAGGGAAGGCATACATTAATTCCCCCAACCATCGCAGGAGAAAGCTGTCTGACAATGCTCTGGGTTCCATGCCCCGCAGGGAGCACAATCGCTTGCATTTCCTGTTCCATCTGGAGGCAAAGAGGTCCAGGTGGGGTGAAGAAACCAGTCGTGGAGAGGTAAGAAAAGTCTGCTCAGACGGTCCGCCTCTATCTTCTTTATTCCCGGTAAATGAGAGGCTAATACATGGAAATGGTGTTGAACATCAAAATCTCACAAACGGATGGCTTCTGTGCACAGGGCTAAGGATTGGGTTCCACCTTGTTTGTTTATATAATACATTGTTGTGATATTGTCCGTCAGAACGCGCACTGTTTCCCCCAAAATGTAGTGGAGGAAAACTTCGCAGGCCAGACGTACTGCTCTCAGTTTTCTGATATTTATGTGGAGATGTTTAGTTTCTCGGGACCAGAGACCCTGAGTTTGAGTGCCAGAGGTGAGATGGGCCCCCCAGCCCTTGTCCGATGCATCTGTTATTAGGGTCAGCGAAGGGGAGTCATCCTGAAACAGGACTCGGCACAGTACTATGCTGGGATTCTGCCACTGCAGCAGCTGAGCTATGATATTGTTGGGTACTGTAACCGCTCTGTTTAGGGGGCTGGTGTGTAAAGTGACCTTAGCCATGTCTGTAGGGGCCTGAGTTTCAGCCGCACTAACCGGACTATGTGGTAAAAATGCGGGGTGCTGAACAAAGGCCAAAAGGTAGGACAATAAATCAAAAATGCTTCCATGCTATTAGAAACTGGAGGTACTGTCTGTGTCTGGACGATATGGAGACATGGAAGTAAGCATCCTTTAAATTGAGGGTGGCAAACCAGACTCCCAAATCCAGGGATGGAATAATGGAGGTCAGGGACACCATTCTGAACTTTAACTTTTTTTATGTATTTGTTTAGGGCACCTAAGTCCAGAATAGGTCTGAGGTCTCCGTTGGGTTTGGGGACCAGAAAATAACAAAAGTAGAACCCTCTCCCTTGCTCTTCCTTCAGTACAGGCATGATGGCTCTCTTTGCAAGGGGAACTGAAGTTGCAAGAGGCTGCAATACTGATTTTAAGCTGCTTTGCTCTTGTTTCAAAATGGCTTCATGTTAATGAAGCTAGTCCTGAGGAACAGAACTTGTCATGATCTAATTTGAGGCTTTATTTTACCACCCCTCACTGTATATCTGTCCACTGACTTCCCTTAATACAATTAATATTAAAAAGCTATATCTATTGCTTTATTGAACTTTTGTAGGAATGGTACTAATGACAGCGATAGAAGGGATAGAAAGAATCAAATGAGGCAATCCAAAAACCAGTGGGGGAGACTGGACCTTACATTCCTTGCCAGACAGCATGACAGAGGGGGAGATCATAATGTGTAAAATGCAGCAATTAGTCAAAAATTAGATTGCCAAACCAATAGACAAAGAGATGAATGTTTTCTGAGAATTGGACTCTTCTTGAGACTTCACACAGACAAGAACATTGTGAAATAGTATTTTCTGCCTCCTTGTCCCAGTTCTCTGATGTTATTATGTATGTATGGTATGATGATCCCAACAACTCAACTCAAACACCTCTGGAGGCTTTAGTCACTATTGCTTAGCTATCAACAATACAATTAAAAGTTTTGTATTGTATTTGCTAAATGGCTAAAGCAGCTCTACAACAATTTAAATAAGGAAAACACTGTCATCCCCACAAATATCTTTCTGAAATATAAATAGAATGGTAGGGATTTTAATCCAGGCTGCGACTCTGTTCATTATTTCAGGGACATGACTGCAGTTATGTCTGTGTGGGAGAATTCCACAACTTGTTCCTCTATAACAATAAAATATATTTTTAGTATTAGACAAAAATAAATATTTTCTTAATCCAAAATCCAAACTAAATATATTTTCAAGCTTTGAATCATTTTGGGCTCAGACATTTTCTCTGTTTCTCATTCTAACAATCAGTATTGGCATGACTCATAGGCTACAGAAGTTAGTGAGAGTCTTTCTACGCCCTTCAATGGGTTTAAAGTCAAAAGCCAGCCCTGGTTTCCTGAATTCTGCTTTCTTTGTACATTTCTTTCCCCAGCCCTCCTCCTTCCAATCTGAGGGCTAATCTTCATTGATGGTGCCGTCAGTTCGAACTTCCCAGTTTGATTGAGGGGCCTGTGAAGACCGGCACAGTCAATTGGGAAGCCAATTTATTAACCCCACCCCAGCAACTGAGGTAGCGCTTAGTTGAACAGAGGCCCTTCCCTTTGACTCAGCGCAGTGGACGAGTCGGATGTTAGGCAGTTGAACTCAGATATGCAAGTTATTTTAAGAAACTTGCGAAAATGACAGGCAGTGTAGACCTGCCCGGAGTTTGGCTTTTGTTCATGTTTTTCTATATGATCTCTCTTACTCCTTTTCCTCCATGCCTTCCACCTTGATGTGAATGTTTTCCTTTATCTTTCTGTTCCTTTTTCTACCAAGATTACCTTTGGAGAAATAACTTGTTACAGAACAGATCTGATCCCTGTGGATGTTCCAAATCACATCTGCTTGCTTAAGAACATAAGAACATAAGAAAGGCCGTACTGGGTCAGACTAGAGGTCCATCTAGCCCAGTATCTGTCTACCGACAGTGGCCAGTGCCCAGGTGCCCCAGAGGGAGTGAACCTAACAGGCAATGATCAAGTGATCACTCTCCTGCCATCCGTCTCCATCCTCTGATAAACAGAGGCTAGGGACACCATTCTTAACCCCTTTCTGGCTAATAGCCATTTATGGACTTAGCCACCATGAACTTATCCAGTTCCCTTTTAAATATTGTTATAGTCACAGCCTTCACAACCTCCTCAGGTAAGGAGTTCCACAAGTTGACTGTGCATTGTGTGAAGAAGAACTTCCTTTTATTTGTTTTGAACCTGCTACCTATCAGTTTCATTTGGTGACCCCTGGTTCTTGTATTATGGGAGTATTTAAACAACTTTTCCTTGTCCACTTTTTCCACATCAGTCATAATTTTATATACTTCTATCATGTCCCCCCTCAGTCTCCTCTTTTCCAAGCTGAAGAGGCCCAGCCTTTTCAATCGTTCCTCATACGAGGCACTCTCCAAACCCCTAATCATTTTAGTTGCCCTTTTCTGAACCTTTTCTAGTGCTAGAATATCTTTTTTGAGATGAGGAGACCACATCTGTACACAGTATTCGAGATGTGGGCGTACCATGGATTTATTGCTTTACTGACAAATATACATTTTATAATTCCAGTCAAGGCTATCTAAAAATGTTACTGGCCCATTAGAGCAGTGACACTATTTTCCAGCAGTAGATGACAAAGATGACTGTAACTGAAAAAAGGGTCACAAAATGATTATTTGAAATAGTGTTGATCACCCACCAAAATCATCACAGGTTTGAAAAAGGGTGTCACAAGGTGTACCACTCACCACTTGTCTGGCATCTCCTCCTGGTCACGCTGAGGAGAAGCTCTTGTGGGAAACATGACTTCCCACAGCTGCACACCATCACACTGTCTCTCTCTTAGGTCTGCAGCTCCTCTCTCATTCCAGGAACACCAACATCCTCTTCATGACTCAGCCCTTCAGCTAGTAATTCCCTACATTTTTGAGTGAAAGTTCTACTAGTTAACAGTAGGTAAATACACTCCCTCCCATACCCCCAACATGACCATAAACATATATAATCCCTATAAACACATCTAATGATAACACCACCACTAAATTACACAAACAACAATAATAAATTACTCTTACATAAGTAAGAAACTAAGTCTTCCCTGGCACAGTTGCCACTGCACACCATGTATGCCCCTGCCTCTTCCTGCCCCTCGCAGACTGAGGGCAATAGAGGCAGCAGGCACTGGCCAGCTGACCAGGGTGCTCCAGGCCCCCAGCAGTGCAGGGCTGCTTCACTCCAGCAGACTTGTGGGCTTCTCCTCTACTCTGGCCAATGTGGGGTTTGGGGGGGATTGACCCTCCACTTGTCTGGGAGCCTGGAAGGCTTGAGTCTGTGGGGAAGCTGCTCTTCCACTCTAGCCGGTACTGCTTCCTCGGAAGCAGTGGGCAGGTGGTGCTCCTCCACTGCAGCCAGGACTAAATGACCTCAAAATAACTGAAGTCTGATGGCTCCCCTGTAAGCGTTGGTGCTCCCTCAAGGGGGTCCCACACCCTAGGTTGGGAACCTCTGAGCTAAGCCATTCAGCACTCTCCACTTCTGGAGTAGTCCTTCAAATTCTAATATGTCGCTCTCACAGTGACCCAGGCAGTCTTCCAGTTCACTGCCCCATGTCTGGTCTATGCCACTCCCTCAGAATCTGGTAAGGGGAACCTGGGACTGTCCTCTGCTCCAGGTTCCAGTCCAGCAACTAGGGGCTTTCCTCTCCCAGCTCTCATTGCTCCTTCCCTGGACTGTTTCCCCCCACACCTGCCTCCCTCTCCTTACTCTGGGTGTAGCAGCTCCAAACTCTCCTCCTCCTTCTCAGAGAGTGACTGCAACCTTTCCTAGCTACCCTTATCAGTTTCCAGCTTCCTCACTTTACAGGTCCCACCCACAAGAGGTGGGCATAAGATGTTTGCGGATGCTAAGCCTCCCCAAACAGCCATTACAGGAAACTCCCGCTGTCTCTCTTCCTTCCAGGCCCTGCCCACACTTCAACCTCAGCCCCACTCCTACTTGGCCTTCTCACCTGAGGCCACCCCACTGGTTGCCTCTGCACTTGTCAGGTGCTGGCTCAGTTGCTGCAGTGGGGAGAAGGGAAGGCAGGCTGACCGCCCAGGAGAGAACCCACTTCTGCAAGGCTCAGTCACCCATGCTGCAACCCTCAGCCCCATTCTGCAGGCTCCAACATATGCCAGGAACGCCCAGACCCACTGCATTCTCTTTGTGTGCATGCTCTGTCCACCAGGGAGGGGGGTAGAATGAGTCACTGCTGTTCCTGCATCCACTGCTAACCGCCAGCCTCGTGTGCACCCTCCCTTGGGAGCTGGTGTCTTGCACCTGTCCAGAGCAGAAGAGAAAGGAGCCATGGAGGATGGAAGTCACCCACCCACCCACTTTTTGGCTCAGCCCCAGCATAACCTGTGTATGGGGCATAAGCTGGCTGGGGTTGATGCCCTCCGTGCCGCCAGAACCCTTCCAACTGCAGCTGATGTAAGGCAATGGTGGTCGGGGGAGGGGAGGAGTATGTGGTAAGTGGGGCTTGCCAAGGAAACCCCAGGCATGGGAAAGGGGTGTGAAGGAGGTGGTGCAAACATTAGATGTGTTTCCACATGCACACAGCCTGGAGCTCTGAAGCGGGCAGCAGCAAGAACAAAAGGCAAATGGGATAGATAGAGGAAGTAGGCCATGGCATACAGCTCTAAGCAAGGAGCTGTGTGGGTGCTTTGCACCACCTACACTGCACTATGGGGTGGTGCATGTGTCTGTCTCCATGGGCAGCGGGTAAAGCTTCTCCTCAGGGCGGCTAGCTTGCTATCCCACCTTTTCCACCCATAGCCTTGCCCGTAGCCCCCATCCTCCACTCAGCCCCCAATCATCACATGCATCTCTCCTCTCCCCTCCTCTCCTCTATACCCCTTTCCCCCACGACCCCCATTCTCCACCCCTCCCCCAAGCTGAGCTTCTTTATTATGCACCATGCAGGTTTCCGGGCGACTGAGGAGGCAGTATCGGCAACTAAACTTCCTGGGTTCATCAGTAATCTCCTTAGCCACCCAGGAACCTGCAAGGCACTAATAAATAAGCAAAAACGTCTGGCAAAAGCCCACTTCCATCAGGAAGGAGGAAGAGTGAGGCCCCCACGACCCAGGCATCTTGTGGCAGAGCACAAGTGCCGGCTGTGCCAGACTAGACATAGCTTCCTCTCACCTATTATACCCATTGCCCCATGTCTGGCTTTTCCTTGTACCTATGCAACTGCAAGTCACAGTGAACACAAGGCAGAAGGGAGGATCTTTTTTTCCCCACCTCAGGCTTTGCCTCTCGCTTTGTCCCGCCATGCTGGATTTAGGATTGGGATTGAAGTGGCTGAGTGAATATGGAACATGTGATTGTGGAAGGGGAAGGGGGCATGAAGAGTGGGCAGGGAGCCTCTGGAGAGGGGGCAGGACCTCAGGGAAGGACAGGTGGGGGTGGAGCACTGAGCGTGGCCTCAATCGGTGCGCCTGTGCCCCTTTCTCCCAGCCTCTACAAAAGCAGGAGTCACCTGCCACATATAGCCCTGGCTGTTCCTGCCCAGCTGAACCTGTTTGCAATTAATTCCACCCCCTCCTCCCTGGCTCTTCCACCAGGTGCAGCCAGTGGATTTAATAGGCCTATCTGACCCCACCTTATCCCCTTCCAGTTCCCTGTGAAGCAGATAGCCTGTCAAAGTGGGGTGTGTTGGTCTCCCTTTTCTACTTCTCTAAAACAGGGATAATACCTCTTTTCTCCCACCATTGATCTGTTTTGCCTCTGTGAGCCCAAATATTTACATACACGCTTAACTTTACACACAGATGATCCCACTGAATTCAATAAGCCTATTCACATGCATGAATGCAAGCACAGCATTTTTTGCAGGATTGGGCTCTGACACAGGAAATTCTTTGAGGCAGGGTCTCTCTCCTACTATGTGGTTGTACTCTGCCTATCCCTATAATGGGTCTCAGTCTCAGTTGAGGACTTCAGGGGCTACCATATTACTAGAAAATTAATAATTTTTTGTTTGTTTCAAGGGAGGAAATTTCACCTCAGAATAACAGTTCTACAGTTTGGATTTGTGTATGGGACTTTCATTATTACTTTGAAAAGCACCAGAAAACGATGACACTTCCTGGTCACCCAGGGCCATCAGTCACCTTGCTACACTTCCCTCCAGTGTGAAGGAGTCATGCCTGTTCTATCTGATGTCAGCTCCCGAAAACCACAGTATGTCAGCTACTCTCCCATGAGCTATGCCAGCCTTGCCTTCGCCTTCCAGGCTGACAACAGATATATCCCTGTCCTGGATCCCTTCAAAATGTTCCCCTGCAATCCCTGATCACAGGATACCCACAGAAATCCCAAATCTTCTGTTCTCAAAGGAACAGTGTACCACAGTTTATCAAGTTCACCTTAAATCCCCACTCCTGTACCATACACAACACTTCCGTTCAGCTATAAAAGGAAATTTATTTAAGAAAGCATAAAGAGTCAAATAAATATCTCTTACATTCTCAGTGTAATCAAATTCCAAAGGGGTAGCTGTGTTAGTGGGATTTTCTCCCACGAAAGCTCATGCGATTAATAAATCTGTTAGTCTTTAAAAGTGCCACAAGACTCTGTTGTCATTCTCAGTGTAAGACACTGGAACAAATTATTACATATAAAACAGGCATTCTAAAGCTTACATTTCAACAACCAGTTATTCTCTTGTCTAAAGAAGGTTACCTCACCCAAAGTTCTCATCAGTGTTTTCAGCCAAGCCATGTTGAGGTCCCTTTTTCATTAAGCAAACTCATGTCAGTTTACTTCCCAGATGAAAGATGCCAGGGAGTCTCTTTAAACCCCCAAATATACCAGAACAAACCTTTGATGTGCTCATCTAGATACTGTTCCCTCGCTCCCTCCCGGCCCGCATTGTTTACCTCTTCCTGTTAGATTTCTTCTGAAGTCTCTGCCAGCTCTTCATTACCATTTGACTTAGAATATTAATAGACATACGATACACAGTGGGCCCCAGAGATAAATGTCTCCCATACACGCCTATCTGGATGAGTTTGTTTCACAGCATGTTATCTTTAAATGACCTGTTTAACTACAGAACTAGAGAACACATTTTTTGTACATATGCTTAACTCCTCACACAACCTCCATACATACATCTTGCTATGGTTATGATGACCAGTGTGATACAAGTTTTCATTAGCCATCTTATATGACATTCTTTTGGTGAACTGAGGGAATCCTGGTACCCCTATATACTCCAGTGACTTTTGCCGGTTGGCAACCAGTAGTTCAATAACATTTCTACAGTTTTGATTTGCTTATGCAGTTTGGGGCAATTACTGTTTTGAGAAGCATCATAGAACTTTCTTTCTTGGTTGACACTAAGTAACCACATCCTTAGGAAGCCACAAGGAACCAGTTTGCCAGTATCCCATAAGTGAAGATGCTCTGAAATGTCATGCATAGCAAACTATACCCACTACAAATACCAAAATCTATTTCTTATATATACTCAGCCCACTAATTATCCACAAAATCCATGTCAGATGTCAACTACACAAGTTAGTTGTGTTACCAGTCAAAATAAGATTCTTGGGCACAGCTTTTCAGTCAGAGAAAAGAAATTTGGTTGGAAACAAACATTATATAGCCAGAAAACAAATGATGGTTACATAAAGTTTACACCTTTGCAGTGAGAGTACAGGTAAGCACCAGCATTTTAGCTGGAAGTACTGAAAGATCTGAACATTAGTATCTGTGGTCTGTTCTATTTGTACATCGTAGCAGCTGGGTTGGGAAACATTCCTTCCTATGGAGAGTGGGGGAGATCTACCTGGACTCTAGATAACCTTCATAAAGAGTCTCTGCGCAGGGGATTGAAACCTCATCAGTTTATAATGAACAGGTCTAATTTTCATCAGCCTGTTTGCCTCTAAAGTGTTCCATCTCCCTGATCATTCAATTCACTGCTTCTTCTCTTCTATTTTAATTTTATCTGCTGCGTTTGTGATGTCTGCACACATATGCACATCCACTCACACTTACTGTCCCTATTTGCTCTTCATACTCAGATCCCAAATCCTTCTCTTGCCTCTTTGTAAGCTGTGAAGTGAGGGACTGTTAGTTTCATGTGACAAAGCAGCATCCAGCTGTCTTATAGCATTTGTGTCAGAATCACTTCTATAGTGATGCCAAGGAAACAGATACAGCCAAATATTCTTGGTTAAGCCTGAAAAACAACCTCTGGCCTTATGGTAACACCATGAAGGTTTTCCATTCTTTGTTACCAATGAATAATGTGATTTTTCTTTTTCTTAGCTAATTGAGTGCTGCTACAATCCCTAGAGACTGAAGTCTTCTGGATTAAACATGGTCACCTGCAGAATGACCTTCCCTTCACCTTCCAGCTAATGAGACATTAACTTTAATCTCTACTGGTAAGAAGTTAGTTCACTCTCTATTTGCATTTGATCATTTACCTTTCTGGTGAGAATACCACTACAGGAGTAAAATTTGCCAGCTGGTACCAACCCCACACAACTTTAAATGTTTGTCCTTATGCCAGTCACACCTTTCAATTGCCATTTTATTATCATAATATTTCCTTTACTTAGCAATACATTTCCACCATGCCGTCTATGACATGATCATCGGAAACCTCAGCATTTTCCAATTAGTTTCAGATACCAAATTCAAACCATTGTATTTACTATACAGGATTAAGTGAGAAGAGAAAACAAGCAATGTGGTTGTAATATAGAGTGCCTTGTAAAATGCAAATTGTCATTTTAAGTGGTACTGAAAGTTATTAACCAAACTATCCATTGTGGGAAGCCCTATTACTATTCCCAAATTGGGCAATTAAGGACAATGGGACAAATTCTTATTGCAGCTACACTGGTACAAACATACTGACCCCCAGAGTCAGGGCAGTGTAAGGTAATGCAGCATTTGGCGAAATGGGACTTGTGTCCAGATAACATAGACCAGAATTGGACTCAATGGGTATGTCTACACTAGCAATTTAGGTTGACTTAAGAACCCTTAAGTCAACCTAAATTTCTCCATGTCTTCACCTGACTTTCATTAAATCGACTTAAAAAATTCCTTAAGTTGACTTAATGAAAGCTTAAGTCGACCTAATAACACTGCCCATTAGGTCGACTTAAGTAAGGCGTGGACGGGGAGTAACCCTTAAGTTGACTTTATTAAGACAATTTAAGGGCAGTTAGGTTGACTTAACAAAGTGGACTAAGTCGACTTAACTTTAAGTCGACTTAGTCCACTTCGTTAAGTCGACTTAATAAGGTTGGCTTTAAGTCAGCTTAAAGCCGACTTTATTAAGTCCAGCTTAACAAAGTTGACTTAACTTTTTCTAGTGTAGACGTACCCAATGGCAGTAATTTTAATTATGAAAATCTTTTCATATTTTAAGGGAGGGACAAAGATATCGGAAGTGGAGAGCATGTACTTGGTTGCTTGATTTAATACAGCCATGTTGCAATGTGAAATATCTAATTGGAGAGCTTCTTTAAACTGTGTTTTTTAAAAGAATTGTGGTGCAGACAGATGAAAACCTAACAGTCTGGTAAAAAATAGATATATTGGGGGGTTTAAAATCAAAATCTTCTTTAGAAAAAAAAAAAGCCCTTCCATGACCCTAAGTTTTGCTCGCCATTTTGCTGATGTAAAGACAGATTGTTGGGGAGTAATGGACAGCAGATTCAGTCCAGTACAGTATGTTTAAAAAATCACTTCCAAAAGCCAAGAGAAATAAAGCTAAAACGTATATAACTGCAAAGTACCGTAACAGTCAATGGAAACTGGGAAGAAGCTGATAGCTTGTAAGTCTGCAGTTAACATGAGAGACGACGCAGAACAAATATTTGGTTGACATTATATAAATAATGAATATATTTTAGATTAGTTTGCTGGCCTGGGATAACTTTTCCTGACTATAATTTAGCCTAACAGTATCAACTGACATATCATCTATTTGCTTTGGCTCTCTAGGTTTACTGTTGATGATATCATGGTGAAACTTGGACTATATTATGTTTGCAAGAGTAAATGTTATGGCACTCAGTTCATTTGCTTAGTTTTTGATCTGCCTACACATCTGCCTACATTTTAAAATTTGCTATGCACTATGAGTGGCACATTAGCAGTGCATAAGACCAATATCAATATGTCCTACTCATCTCTTGAAGTTTCTAGAGATAAGGGAAATGGCATGGTTAAAATAAGGGCTTACCCAAATCTTTGTATGAATTTTACCTTATTTTGATTGTTTTTCTTTTCCCATGCTTCTGTGCACAGTATTCTAGCTGGAACTGCATTTTCAAGTGTTCTCAATCCTGTGCATTTAAACCTTGTTCTTGGAAGATTTCCAAGCCAGTAGAACCAAACCATCAGAAGTTCAGCATCAGCATCCAAACGTTTCATAGAATCATAGAATAATAGGGTTGGAAGGGACCTCACGAGGTCATCTAGTCCAACCCCCTGCTAAAAAGCAGGACCACTCCCCCTAAATTACCCCAGCCAGGGATTTGTCTAACCAAGCCTTAAAAATCTCCGAAGATGGAGATTCTACCACCTCCCTAGATAGCCCATTCCAATGCTTCATCACCCTCCTAGTGAGAAAGTTTTTCCTAATATCCAATCTTGACCTCCCCAGCTGTAATTTGAAACCATTGCTCCTTATTCTGTCCTCTGTCACCCTCGAGAACAGCCTAGCTCCCTCCTCTTTGGAGCAACCCTTCAAGTAGTTGAAGGTTGCTATCAAATCTCCCCTCAGTCTTCTCTTCTGTAGACTAAATAAGCCTAGTTCCTTCAGTCTCTCCTCATAAGTCATGTGCCCCAGCCCCCTAATAATTTTTGTTGCCCTCTGCTGGACTCTTTCTAATTTGTCCACATCCTTTCTGTACTGGGGAGCCCAAAACTGGACACAGTATTCCAGATGCGGCCTGACCAGTGTTGAATAGAGGGGAATTATCACATCCCTCGATCTGCTGGCAATACTCCTACTGATGCAGCCTAATATGCCATTGGCCTTTTTGGCAACAAGGGCACACTGTTGGCTCATATTCATCTTCCAGTCCACCATAACCCCCAGGTCCTTTTCTACAGCGCTGCTACTTAGCTGATCAGTCCCCAGCCTGTAGCAGTGCATGGGATTTTCCGTCCTAACTGCAGGACTTTGCACTTGTCTTTGTTGAACCTCATGAGGTTTCTTTCAGCCCAGTGTTCCAATTTGTCCAAGTCTCCCTGGATCCTGTCCCTGCCTTCCAGAGTATCTACCATTCCTCCCAACTTGGTGTCACCCGCAAACTTACTAAGCACGCAGTCTATTCCATCATCAAGATCATTAATGAAGATGTTGAATAGTTTCAGGTGCTTATTACAAATCAAACTCAGAAAACATTAATGTTTGACAAGGCAAACACTGATGTGTGCCCAAACGGAAGAAATTCTTTATGTGAGTCAATGGGGTTTGGGTTGACTTTTTAATGCCATCTTTTTCTTTGCACAAATACTGCCCAAATCTTGCCTTAATCACTTGCTGGATAATAATCTCTTTGGGTGCGACTACACTGGCAACTTAGATCGACTTAAGGAGGTGTAAGTCGACCTAAACAAAGCCACGTCCACACTGGGCTTTTATTAAGTCGACTTAAGCATTTCCTGAAGCAGACTTAAGGAAAGGTTAAATTGACTTAACACCTCGTTTTCGGTCAACATAAGCCTTAAGTCAACTCCTTAAGTCGACTTAAAGCCAGTGTGGATGGTGATTAGCGCCTAAGTCGACCTTGTTAAGCCGACTTAATAAGGTCGACAAGGGGCTGTATCTACACTAGAAAAGTTAAGTTGATTTTGTTAAGTCGACTTAAAGTTAACCTTATTAAGTTGACTTAACAAAGTCGACAACATTTCTAGTGTAGATGTAGACTTCCATAGCATTGCTAAAATGGATAATATTTTGGACTATTATACTCAACAGGGGGCCCATACAACTATGTATTTCTTCCAAGCTGGTGTTGTGACAAAATTGAAACCACAAGGAAACCTCTTGCGTGGGGTATTGAAGGACTGTTCCTGCCAGAGCCCAGGTTAGACTTCGGGTGACCTCTGGTAAATTTATTAGCGTGTGTGTAGGTCTTCTACGGTTCTTAATGTTTTCTCTGCAGCACTCTATGCTATGAATAAAACAGGCTTGCATAGTCAAGTTATAAATATCACATTTGACAAGAACTGTAGTCTTTGGCAAGTTACACTATTGTCTCTTCCTCAATTTCTCTAGCTATAAAAGGAGAATACTATAGCAGAACTCCTATTTGGCCACCCCTCTTTCGCAGTTCTCCAGGTGCCATTTTCTAATGAATTACCAACTTCTGTCCCTGTTCTCTAGAGACTCCCTGATTGTCTGAACTCCTAATTCCCCACCCCAAATGAAAAACATGTTCTGAAAAAGTTCTGCCAGTGCTTCAGCGTTCATATCCCCCATTGCTGGGCTCCCCTGTCTCCACACTGCAGATTGCTCTGCAAGAAATACTGCAGTAATTTCTACTGTCACTCACTGCATGGTGGAAAACAGGAACAGGATCCATGGTAGGACAGACAGGGGAAATTACGGCAACTGGACAGGCCCTACCCACAATGCTATTAAAGGCTAAAAAGAGTACAGGACTCACTCAAGTTTATACCAACAATACCAGCATTATTTTTAAAGATCAGGAGCAAACTACGCAGACTAGCTACTAGATATCAGCATCAGACAACAGGTATTGCTAGTGCATTGGTGGTCCTGAAATAAATAAATAAATAAATGCAGGAAGACTTGCAAGGTGACATTTATTTTTTTCTCTTATAATGAAAAAAGCCTAGGTATTCTGTAGCTTTAAGCTATGGCAAGTCCCACGGTTTACACTGTTAGCACCATCTATGAAAACCAAAGTGAATAAAACAATTGCACATTTTTTGCTTTTCTTTTCCCATAATATTTCTCCCATAAGAGATTTGGAAACTCATGATAGACCCAGCTAATCTGCAAGCATCCTGCATGCCAGAAAGCTCCGAAGAGAGAAAATGTTACACATTCTCTTCAGAAGCAAAGTACTACTGGAAATGTGGGCTAAAACCTAATCCCTGCCAGTCCCCTTGAGCAAGAACTGTTAAATTTCAGAATTAGACAACGATAAAGATGAGTGCACTCTAAGGCAATTAGCATAATATATTTTCCAAGGCTCACTAGGATGTACTGCATATTCCAGACCGGAAAGCTACATTCTTCCCAGAAGACTATCTAATCCATCACCTACAGTTCAAAGTACCAGTATGCCATTTATACCCAGCCAAACTGAAAGTGTAGATAAGGCTGGGGAATGCCACTAGAAAAGTAAAAAAAGCCCTTTCCCCTTAAAAGTCAAAATCATTTATCATATTCAATTTTTGGCCATATTTGAAGGTCTCACCTCATTAATTTTAACCTTGCAGAGACTAGCTATATCAAAATATTGTACATATTTAACTTAATATTTTCCAGTAACTGATAGCAATCAGGCTATACAGTAGCTTTTGTTTTGAGTAGCTATTTATATTCTATGTAACTTCTTTTTAAAGAGATAGATCTCTACATCTATCAATGCATAAATAGCATGTTTAAATTTTGGATAGTTCGAAACTGATTTGAAAGACTGCAGCCTACGTCAAGTTTTGGTGCTAATTATGAAATATGCCATTTTTTTCAGAAACAGGAGAGACACCAAGAAATCTTCATTCCTGACATCAAGGAGTTAATTCCCATCAGAATCCTCTCCAGGTCATATCTGATAGGTGCAGGTTTTGACAAGGGGGCATATTCTGACTAACTGAAAATGGCTGCCTTAGCATTAGAGCTAACTGGGAATCACTCTACATGTATTGGAAAATCCTCTATAATATCCTTTTTGGGGGGAGCTTGTTTCCATCATGGATGGCAGAAACCACTGCCAAAGATGTACAAACTATTAAATGATGCTGGAAAGACACTGTAGAAAAAGATAACACTTTTAACATGAAACCATGGAATGGTGGGGGGAGGGGCAGGGATCACAGAAGCCAGACTACTTTAGCATTTGACTAGTATGATGCGCTGCATATTCTGTGCATGAGTTGATTATTTCTACTTTTGAGATGTTATGTCTACAGGATAATTTAATGTGTGGATTGAGCACCTATAGCATACTATTTGCTAAATTAATCATTCCCCATTCATGTTCTGAATACCAGCAGAACTCAAATTATAAAATATCCATATAACATAAGACCTGCCATGATGGATCAGACCAATGGTCCATCTAGTCCAAGATCTTGTCTCTGACAGTGGAGAATGAAGAGAAAAGGGCAATTATCGAGTGATCCATTCCTTGTACAATCTCAGCTTCTGGCAGTCAAAGGTTTAGGGACGTCTGGATCATGAAGTTTACCAACTTGGGCTATTGATGGACCTATCTTCCATGAAGTTATCTAATTCTTTTGTGAACCCAGTTATACTTTTGGCCCTCACAATATCCCCTGGCAATGAGTTCTATTGGTTGACCGTGCATCATGTTAAGCATTGCCTTTTGTTTGCTTTAAACCTGCTACCTATTCATTTAATAGGGTGAACCCTAGTTCTTGTGTTAAGTGAAGAGGTAAATAACACTTCCTTATTTACTTTCTCCACACCACTCATGATTTCATAGGTCTCTATCATAACACCCCTTAGTTATCTCTTTTCTACTGAACAGTCTCATTCTGTTAATTGCTCCTCCTATAGAAGCTATTCCATACCCCATTTATCTGCAAATTTGGGCACCTCACTGTTCACCCCCTTTTCCAGATCATTTATAAATATTCTGAACAGCACAGGTCCTGATACAGATTCTTGGAGGAATCCCACTATTTATCTTTCTCCATTATGAAAACTGACCCTTTATTCCTACCCTTTGTTTCCTATCTTTTAATCAGTTACTGATCCAGGGGAAGACCTTCCCTTTCAGCCTGCGTCTTCTTACTTTGATTAAGAGCCTTTTGTGAGGGACCTTGTCAAATGCTTTCTGAAAGTTAAAGTACATTATACCCAGTGGGGGGGTTGTGACAGTGCGCAGGGGGATTGGAGTACTGGCACCATTTTTGCCAGCCTCGCTGCCCAGCTGGGGGGCAGGCTCAGCAGGGGAATGGAGCGTGCCGCTAGAAAAAGAGGAGTTGTGCAGAAAGAAGAGCGGTGGGAGAGGCATTTTTCAAATTTACTATCAAGATATGAATACCGCCACTTTTTTTGGTATTAAAAAAAAGCACTGATAATACCCACTGGATTTTCCTTGACCACATATTCATTGACCCCCCCACCAAGAATTCAAATATATTGGTGAAACATGATTTCCCTTTAAAAAACCCGTATTGAATCTTCCCCAACAAATCATGTTCATCTATGTGACTGATAATTTTGTTCTTTACTATAGTTCCAATCAATTTGCCTGTCACTGAAGATCTGCCTTAGAGCCTTTTTTAAAAATAAAATAGGCGTTACATTAGCTACCTTTCAGTCATCTGATACAGAGGCTGATTTCAGCAATGGATTGCATACCAGTTAGGCATAAACATAATATATCTTTAGCTACTTAAAGTGTCAACCAACTTTGCTTCTAATTGCTTCAGAAAGTTTACAATTAATTAAAAATTACACATATTTATGAAGTATTGGGTAAATAGATCCAAACTTCTAAGTAGTGTTTAGCAGTGTCAGTATTAAAAAGGAAAACTCCCCAGCAGATGATTCACTGTCTAGAACTTTTGAAATAGAATTCCACAGGCAGAAAGGAATCATTTGCAGCACGTTTCAGACCCATGATTGCCTAAAAAGCCAAAATCTGTCATGCGATCAGTTTTGGTAAGTGAAATGTCCCTTGCATTTGAAACGCTGATTGTTTTCCCATTCCCACACTGGGCTTCATGCCTCCCTACGAGCAAGAGCTGCCCAGCTGCTCTCACTGGTGGGGAGCCAAGTCTAGCTGCTGCTCCACACCCCAGTTTAAAACATTTAAACCGATGATTATTGTTTAAACATTTAGGCTTTTTCATCCCTAGTGTAGACACTGTATTCCTTACATTGGCTGTTGGTGTCATTCTGAGCCAGACAGCTAGAGCCCAGCTTCCCCCCAGTCCCCCAGAGATCTGAGCAGCTGGATCCCATTCCACACTGGAAGTGGCCAGGGAGAAGCCCCAGTAGGCTTCCTCTGTCACCTGATGGAGAACGGGAAGTAGGGGGATGGGCAGCCCAATGGCAGTCTAGGAACCTGTGGAGCAGCTGGGTTCCCAGCAAGGAGGTGTCAGTGGAGCTAAGAAATGCAGCTCTGAGCTCTTCACCCTGACCCTCTTAGGGGTGGAAGTGCTCCTGGTGAGGACACACACCACTGACTCAAGGAGGGAAATGCAGACACCAGCCACTGCAGTAATTAATGTGTTGCCTGTAAGTCAACCTAACATAGATTGACTTATCTTTATAGTGAAGACAAGGCCTAAGTGAATTGCTACCAACAGATTGGAGTTCATTCAAAGGCTTTACTATAATTGCCTATATGTCTAAATCTCCCTTTCATATAAAAGCATACATAGCAGAGGGTACATGAGTACAGCTTGGCCTGTGCAGGAGGGAATTGTCAGAACTCAGGACCTCTGTGCAGACAACAGGCACAATACTGGCCAAGTATCACTTGCTTACAAATATCCGACAGAAAAATGTCATAAGCCAAGGACTAAACTCAATCATCCAAATCTTAACTTGAAAAAGCAGTCGATACTCTGCAGCTTTACAGAATCTCAGAATCTGTTCAGCTGTGGAAAAAAAAAAAAAAAGCAGCAAAACTCCCCTGTAATGTTGCATATAACTGAGACTCAAGGAGAAAGATTAGGAGCAGAAAAAGGTGGGAGGTCAGGAAGCTGAATTTTCATGGTCCAAAGCTACAAGGAGAAACTGAGGGAGGTTTGGTGGGGGTGGGAGAATTGAGGCACATCCCACCCAATACTTAAAATCTGGGAGCTCTGATTACATACAATATGCTTCTGGCTTCTGAAACGCTCCCATTACAGTGGGATGAATGAAATATATTAACATCTTTGACTGTAATGGTTGCTTTGGAAAGGCAATTTATTTTTAGCAATGCTAAAAAGTATTTTGTTTTCCTTAATGTATTTATGAACAGAGTGACATGGTGATATATTTGTTGGTGACCTTTGTTCTGTTTAAGTACAAGACACTAAGAAAGACAGCTTATATGTAACCAAACAATTTTGTTGCATTAAAGATACTAAGGATCCAATAAGTCCTGTGGCACCTTAAAGACTAAGGCATTTCTTTGAGCATAACCTTTCGTGGGCTGCAACCCACTTCATTAGATGGATCCAATGTCAGTAAAGACTTAGCATTTTAAATATCAGGCCCTTTAAAAGTTCCAAAAGTAGCTTATTCAAAAGCAACTAACAAAATAAGAAGGCAGGATAGAGGAGATTAGACTGCTGGGAATTTAACATTTTGTTTTTATTCTTATTCTAAAAGACATTTTCAAGAAATCAGTGTCTGCAAAATATGCATGGGCACACTAATTGGTATCTGCAGGTAATAGCATATTTGCACCTGCAAACTGTATTACACTACACCACAGACAGGTGGCTACTCGTGCATGCCATTACCAGTTGTCTGCATGCAGTTCCTCATGTAGCACAAGTATTGGTGTCTTATAGGTACAGTTAGCTAGCTGTGTGGGCGCACACACATTTTGGAGGCACAATGTACTAAACCTCAATTTCCCAGCAGTAGTCTAGTGCTCTAGCATTTCCTTTGCTTTTAGAGATTAAAACAACAATAAAAATGGATACAATAAATTAGACTTGTGTTGCTAGGTCAGCACTATTCATTTTTTTAAAAAAGGAGGGTGAGGAACTAAAATTCTTGGAGAGACACAGTGGTAAATGCCTAATCTGTTATCCAGTCCAGCAAATTGCTGACACATCATTTAGCTTCTGGGTACAAACATTTTTTTTTCATTTTTCCTCTAGGCAATATTGGATTGATATTAAATTTCAAATCTATTTGCTGTCATGAATGGTCTTGTTCCCACTGTTCCTTTGGCAGACCAAAAGTGGCAGAAAGAAAACAGCTTGCTGGCACCATCCTCCAAATGCTTTTCTGCAAAATAATCTGTTCTATTTGTCATATGCATATTTCCATGTGAAAGGTTTACAAACAACTGTACTTAAAGACATAAGTGACTATGAAACAAATTCTGCCCTTAGTGACACTGATGTAAGCCAAGACAAATTCCATTTATTTAAAAGAGGTTACTTCTTATATACACCGGTGTACCAGACAGCAGAATTTGCCCCATTGTCTTTGAAGTCTTGATACGCTAGTAACAGTTTCTGGGAAGGAGGTGTTACTACATAGAACAGAATCGGAGATCAAGGCCAGAAAAAAAACATGATGATAATCTACTCTGACCTCCTGTATAACACAGGCAATAGACTAACCTAGTAATTTCTACATCAGACTCATGATTTCTCTTTCACTTGAGGGACAGCATCTCTTTCAGAGACATCTCATTTTTCCTTAAAGACTTCAAGTGATGTAGAATCCACCACATCACTAGATAATTATGAATGTATTGGTCTAAACATCTTCAACTTAGCTCCATACATGGAAAAGAAATAATGGAGTGCATGGCACATGCAAATGCAGGATCAAATGTCAAGTAAGTTAATAATGCAAGACTGCATTAAGACAGTATAAACTTGTTCCTACAGCTTGTGCAGCAGGACTTTGGTACCCTGGACTGGAAAGAGGATGACCCAGCCAGAGGGCTGAGACATAAAGGAGGAGCATCTTGAGTCATGGAGAGAGGAAGGGATGACAGAGCAAGCAACTGACAGAAAAGGGTGCCAAATGAGGTGAGAGCTAATTCCCAGAAGGCACACCTGAAGTGAATTGGAACCCTTTTACAACGTCCAAATGCCAACACAACAGGTGAATAAATTATTCATTAAATGTCATACAATAGGATGGTATATAGGGTGTCAGCCTGTGGGTTTCAGACCTGTTCACACTTAAAGATGAGACTGATTCAGCAAAATCTTTGTACCACCTTTGATACCTGTATTCTGTGTACCTGAGGCTCAGTTCAAATAACTGCTTGTGATGCTCTGTAATTGAAACATGACCATTTATATCATTAATATTGCTACTGTTAGATAAATATAACAAATCTTATATAAAGTATGTCATGTAAGTTGTCAATAGAAAAATTATGATTTATGTATTATGTATTATGTATGTATTATGTATTATGTATTTATGTATAATTATCCTGTGTATATGCATATATTATTTTTGTATCTGCGGTTATGAATATTGACTATACACCTGTATTTCAAATGTGTTTTCTCCTGAGGTGACACAGTTTGTATCCAGTCTAACCAGCACATTGTGAATGGACTATTCAAGTTGATGGCCAATTAAAGGACACTTAGCTCACACAAAAGACCATAGAAGAAGCCTGTCCCTGCCCAATGGGCCTTCCTGTGGACTTTTTAGCCAAAATATGGATAATGGCTGCTCCTATGACTCATCAAAGCACTTGCTCATGTGACCCTGAACTCCATCTTCTTCCTGTAATTGTCCACAGGCAAAGGTCTGGTCCACACTAGAAAGTTTTGCAAACAAAAGTCAACTGCCCTATTCTGCCAACAAAATAAAACCACCTCTGCAAAA
The DNA here is from genome assembly GCA_007922175.1 of Pelusios castaneus. Lineage (NCBI taxonomy): Eukaryota > Metazoa > Chordata > Testudines > Pelomedusidae > Pelusios > Pelusios castaneus. The sequence continues at coordinate 2,284,191 of ML685836.1, forward strand.
GATATGGAGCTTTTGTCAGCAGAGGTAGGGCGACAGTATCAGCGTAGACATTGTGTCCCCTTAGAGCAGTGGAAGAGCTGTCATACATGACAAATGGGGGGGATGTAGCCTGTCTAGGAGGCCTTTGGCCTCCTGGCCGGCCGCAAGCAGCTTCCAACTGGCGGTGAGCCTGGGAATCCCAGGTTATCAGTGGAGGATGGGAGGCTGTAGCCCACTGCAAGCCCTGGTCCCCCACAAAGCATGGGGGGCTGCTGCCTCGCTGGCAGCCCAGGACACCAGCAAGCTATGGGCTACCGCTGCCTGTGCCTGGGCTTGGAGCCCTGCAGGACCCACCCATGGCTTGCCGGTTGCCCAGGTTGCTAGCAGGGCTGCAGCCACTGGCACCCATGCTCATGGCTGAGTGGCAGCTGTCTGTGTCTTGCCAGCATACCAGACTGACAGTGGAACTGCTACTGGAGTCCAAGAAGGGGCGGAGGAGATTGTCGCCAGGCTGAGACCCCTGGACATAAAAAAAGCCATAGGCAGATGTCACCCAGCTTTGAACCCAATGTGCATGTTTCGGAGGCTGCCGCTCGAATTCCTAGGACACAGGCAACTGCCACCCACCTCCCAGCTGGGACCAGCTGGGTTTGTGGGACCAGCATGTGGTGGGAGGGGGCAGACCACAGGGAACCTACAGGCTCCCTGCAGGGAGCTGAGAGATAAGTTTTTTCAGATCACTACACTGCCCCTTAGATCAATGGAAGTGTTCCTACTGAGGATGCACTCCATCGGTCTAAGGAAAGCAATCTGTACATCAGCTGAAAGTCGATATGTTTTATTATGTCGATTTATTTTCCAAGTGTGGACAAGGCCTAAGACTGAAAGCATTCCCTCTGTATGGGAGAAAGTACAAAAGGCCCTGGAAATGTCTCCATTTTGTCTCTCTCCTGTTCTGGTCTCTGGACTTATACTAAAATGAATGTGTTGGCAACAGCCTGAGGCCCTTCCAATCCTTTTGAAGTTACCAGAGACTTTACAAGCCAACTGTCTGTAACATCACTGCTACAAACCTGATCCAAGAACTTTGCAATGTTTGTATGTATATGATTTCCTTGATCATTTTATCTCTCTTGGTTTTTTTTTCTCTTAAAAAAGAAACCTTTAGCTATTAGGTACTAAAGGATTGACAACAGTGGGATTATTGGGTAAGATCTGAATTACATACTGACCTGGCTCTGTGGCTGATCTCTTGGGATCAGAAAAATCCTTTGTTTAATTAAATTGGCTTTCAGTATCCACCCATTATTAACTCTAGTTTCTGGGAGGGGAAACGACAGCTGGGATAGCTATGGAGCCTGCATTTCTGACTTCTTATTAACCAGTGTGCTGAGACAGAAGATTATTTTTGTTGCTAGCTGGATGTATCTTATGGAAGAATAACCATCAGTTTGGGGTGGGTCAGTCCCATCTTTCAGCAGTTTGTCCTAAATCTGGTGTCCTCCATTCTAACCCACTGAGGCATGGCAATGCTGCCTGTTATTTTTTAACTTCAAGCCTAACAATATTCTTAACCTATGAGAGAAGTGCTATTGTGTTTAATGTTTTGGTGGCGATTTAAAGATATTCTTGAAATGAGAAACCTCACAGTTTGCACAAGAGCTTCTATAGATGAAGCTGGTGCTATGCAAACTTTCCCAGCATACAGCTCCAACATGGCACCTACATCCTGACGCACACAACATGTCTTTTATTCCCTCCTGAGAAGACCGCCAATCATGCCAAATCGTGTGTGTCTTCCAGAAACTGGATTGAGGAGACCACCAAAGAAATGTTTCTTTTTCTGTCTTTCTAAACAGATTTTCTATTCTGTCTCAAGAGCTATTTTTGTAATGTTATTGGTACTGTGAGCATTTAATGAATGTTCTGAATGTATAATGCACACAATATTTATCGGCTTCTAGCTGAGGTTATCTTTGCATTCTTTGAATTTCTTACTGTATTTCATATATTCCCTATAAAAGGACATATGCAACATCCTAGTGTCTAGTACGAACAGGAAAATCCTCAAGTTTTTTGCCCAGAGCAAAGAATTCTTCATTCGTGGGATAAAATGTATGTGGAAAGGGTAGTGTTCTTCCAACCAGCCTCCAATACTCAAAATAAACCCACAAATATGCCATTATTATATCAAGGCAAACTATTCCACTGAGGCAAGATGATGGCGATATTGGCCCTATATGGACTCCTCTGTTGTCTCTCCTCCCTCTCTCATCCAGTTCAACTCCTGATGAACAGACTTAGAAGCCTAACTTTGGGCTCTGATCTTTGGAAATATTGCTCACTGTTTTGAAACAGTGCAATATGAAATAAGCTCAAGTGACTTATAAAGGAGAAAGTGGGTGTCTGCCCTTCTTATGACATAAAATGAAGGCTTGAAAGGGTTTTGTTCATGTTTGGTTTATTTTTAAGAAAGGGTTTCTTACTTTAGAAATACCAGCAGTAGAAAGTCTGGTTTCTCTTACCTTTTCTGAAACATTAGAAAGGGGCAGAGCAAGTATTTTGAACCTTTAACATGGACAGCTTTCCTCCCATCTGTCTGTTCAGGAGTTTGAGCTAACAACATCGAAGTCTGAAACAACTCCTATAACAAACCTCTCCAACTCAGTCAGTTGAATTTCTCTTGCATAATATGTCCCATGGCAACATCCTACCAGTTTTCCAGTCAGCCATAGTCATATTAAGTATTGTAGAAATAATAGAATTAAAAGCAGCTCACAGTGTGGTCAGAATAAAGTATCTGGATAATATTTCTGAAGTGTGTTAAATGCCAGTTTATAACACTTTGACTCAAATGTATCGAACTAATGAACATTCTGGACCAGAATAGGTTTTGCTAAGGAGGAACAGGAAGCAAATTTACTCAAAGCCATCTTTCCACTACCTGAGCTGTTTCTGGGACACATGGGTGCTGGAACAGCCCCAGCATAATTACAGACCCTTAAAGTCTGCTTTAAATTATTCTGGCTGCAGTGCTGAGGTGGCACAAATCATGGGCCAGATTCTCAGCCCCCTCTATAAGCTCTTCCTTTTTGTGAATTTTTCCTATGCTAAATATTTGACCAAATGTACAGCTCATTTCCCTTTATGGTCTCCTTAAGTTTGAAGAACTTTGCAACGAAAATGGGTAAAGACCATCAAGAATGCACAAGAGCAGGTTTATGTTTTAAAGCAAAAATGACAGTGTCTAATGAATTAGTACTGAATTGCTGATTCCAAACTTAAATTAGGCATTTATTAACAGCCTTAACCAATCGCCTGTAATAACTTAAATACCTTCACACCCTAATAGGGAAGAATTCTTTAAAATAAATTGACCTTGTCTACATACAAAAGCAATGCTAAGTCAGCTAAATCAGCATGGAACGCTTACATGTGTTTGATTGCCTTGTAGTAGTTTAGTTTGTTGATTCCTTAGTGGGTTTAATAAAAATGATACAAGGCTGTCTTATACCAATTGAAGAGTATCCACACAAGGGGCCAATTCTGATTTTAACTAAGTCCATTTCTAAACAGATTCAGTTCAGTTGGTAAAACATGTGTTTTGGCCTGAGAAGAAAGCAAAAATTTCATATCAGAGATCAGATCCTGGTTCCTGTTGCATTCTGTAGCACATATGCTGGCACAGAATGGACCTGACTGCCCGAATATTCTCCCTGATGTGGGCCTATCCATGGATGGGATAGATTCATGTAGTATCATTCATGCCATCCTTCCTCCACACCCCCAAAGTAGGGGGCAGGGGTGGCGGATGATGTGGCCAGAGCATCTCTATATGCCAGCAATTTCTGTCTGCCATAATAGTGCCTTAGGGATGTTGGGAGCTAGGTTAACTTAGAGCAATACAGAGCAGAAGATCCTTGATCCAACTAAAAGCAACTGCAAAAAGACAAGGAGGAGGAGAAGGAATCTAGCTACCTCCACTAATAGCCACTGCTGCCTAAGGGATGAGGAGAAAATAAACAAGTCACCTTCCAGAAGGAGAAACACCACCTGAACCAGAAGAAATCCCTTTCCAGAAAGTTGTATGTAAACTGTTGCTGTGGATGACACCATTCAGATCCTACAAAATCATAAATGGAGAGAGAGAAGGTTAGTATGATCATGACTAGGAGGGGAGGTGTCAACAAGGCAACCTCAAGTTGAAGAAATTAGTAACAGAAACCTGCAAAGGGAGTATTTTAAATTCTCTGCAATTTACATCCATTATGTTTTTCACCAAATGCTCAGCAGTCTTTTAGGTGTCCTATGCACAAATACCAGACACATTTCTGCCAGCTCTCTCTGTTGCAGTTTTTTTTTTCTCTTCCTGAATTGGAAAAACTGCTAATACCATGGCAACAGAGTCCTGTGGCACTTTTAAAGACTAACAGATTTATTTATCGCATGAGCTTTCGTGGGAGAAAATCCCACTTTGTCAGACGCTTTGAAGATGGGAAATTTACAGT
>ML685836.1:2289077-2311887 GCA_007922175.1 Pelusios castaneus
ACTGTAAATTTCCCATCTTCAAAGCGTCTGACAAAGTGGGATTTTCTCCCACGAAAGCTCATGCGATAAATAAATCTGTTAGTCTTTAAAAGTGCCACAGGACTCTGTTGTCTTTCTACAATAGACTAACACGGCTACCCCTTTGGAATTTGCTAATACCATGTCATACATAAAAAGTGAGTTTGAATGCCTATGAAAAAGTGGTTGGAAAAGGAGGGTTTCCTTCTAGCAATATTCATACTTCTCAGTCATTTGAATCAACACTGTTTTGGCATACCTCATTAGGCCTTTTCCTTTGATAGTCTTCAGTGAAACTAGAAACAGCTGGCACCAGATGCTTGCTGGCACATGTGGTAGTGATGTGGGCAGAGGGAGACATTTCTTTTTCCTCAAGAAAGAGGCACCTGTGGAAACTATGACATTACAGACAAGCTTTAGTAGGTGATATAAAACATGTATATGTTTATATAGGTTACACGCCATAGATCCAATGTCACCCTGACCTGTTCCAGTTATAGCATCTTTAAAATACAAAGGTTTGATAATCATTATTGCAATTAGTAGTGACAAACATTTTTGGACCACAGCAACCAATAGTTGTTGCGCTGATGTATTCCAAAGTGATTATGTGGAACAGAAGCACAAAAGTAACAGGGCTGGTCTTCCATCTCTTCCTTGTAATTACATCATATGCTAGTTTATTTTTCTTCTTAAAAGATTAATATTTTTGGAACTCTTGCTTAGCTATTTTTTAACACTTTTGACCACTATCCCACAGCACAAGCTATCCTTTATTTAATCCTATGTATTATATTCCCAACAAGTCACTGAAACCATAAATGGATGTAAATTCACTATTAGAAGAGAAATAAGTCCTGTGTCCTTTAACCATATAGGCAGCAAGGACTGAAAAAATGAGTTAACCCTTAGGACATTTGTGTTGATGTAGATTTATACAGAGACACACAGAGAGATATAAAGGGTTTAAAGGAGCAGGGGGAACTCTTTATGCCTTAAAGTTTGGAAGACATCATGAGGCACAATGCACTTCTAAATGGGAATCATTTTCCCCCTTTTTGTTTGCTTGAAGAAGTAGAAGAAGAAGAAGCAGCAGCTTTGAGTGGCTTCATTTCTCATGACTGTACCACCTTAAAATCAGCTGGATACACAAGTTGTCTCATCCTATTAAAAAAATAAAACAGGGAACCTATAGAGAGACAACATAGTTCACAAGACAACAGAGTCCTGTGGCACTTTTAAAGACTAACAGATTTATTTATCGCATGAGCTTTCGTGGGAGAAAATCCCACTTCGTCAGTTCACAGTTTGTAATGCAATACAGTACCTAATCTTGCAACAAACTGCATTTCAGAGTTCTTTACCGCTTTAAATACACCCGGAGAGGCAAATAAAAAGAGGAAAAGAAGAAAGGAATTGAGTAAAAGAGGAAGGATAATTTCAGATTCTTTAAAGAGGACGTTTCCTTCAAAGATACATCAAGGCTCTCACAATTTGCAGGGAGAGCAGTGAAGACAGCTCTCATAGTGGCAAATCTGTGTGAAAAAACAGGGAAGAAGCCAATGACATGGGAAGAAGAATAGAAACAGATAACTTATTAAAAAGCTCAACACTGATGAGCACAGTGCACTTAGCCTATGTTTAAGAACATTTTCTTGATGGAGTTAAGCTCTTGCCACTCCTATACAATCACTTTAAAACAAAATAATCTAGCTCAACTCCTTAGATTTCATTCACCTATAATGACAAGAGATTAGTCTATTGCACAGACTTTGCATTTTAGGCTTTTTATAACACTTAATAGTACAAGTGCTCCTAATAAGTACAAAAATTGCACTACAAACAAAATTAGTGTTGCAGTATAAAGGCAACAACACTTTTCAAGTATGTTGTTTCCTTAGAAATCAAAATTAGCACAAGGAAATATTAAAGAACACAAACTCTCATATGTTGGGGTGAAATTCTGGACTCACTAAAGGCAGTGGTAAAACTCTCATTGATTACAGTGAAGCCCGGATTTCACCCTGAGCGCCTAAAATTGAGTTCTCAAGTTCATTGGGTGCTCCCATGTGTTCAGTATTTTTCAAAATCCGGCTACTTCAGTAGGTTCCTAAATCCATATTTAGCCATCAAACCCTGGACATTCAGATTGAGATGTTGAAAGCATTTTAATTGTTATTTCAATGGGAGCTGTATGGTTAAATCCGCTACCTCCCTTGGAAAAATCTCACACTTTTAAAAATCTTGGCCATATACATGCACTCATAGCATGACCCAAATTCTCAAATATGGCACTAATTTGAGGGGCCACTGTCCAAAATGCCTCAAATTGAGGCAGCTCCCCACCCCCAAAAAAATCAATGGCCACTTTTGGCACCAAATTTTCAATTGCATTTAAATATATCTCAAGCACATTCATATATTGACTAGCTTGCCAAATCCTCAAGTTTTTCCTTGGTCCCTACCCTGTCCTTACTCATGAAAAACTCCCCCTGAAGTGAATGCAAGTTCTGACTGAGTGACTAAAGACCAAGTCTAAACTGAGTAAAGTCACACCAGGGCTGGGACTACATGTGCCAAAATTTTAGCGTGCAGCAAATGTTTATAGCCAGAGTTGAAATCTCTGAAAAAGAAAAGATGTTATAGAAGGGGTGTTATAATGGAAAGGCTGGCAGGCCTTCAAATACAGTATAGCAGCTCAAAAGACTATGAGGCTGGGCGTTTAAGGCATAACTGCCAATTTTCACCCTGTGCAAATACAGTAAGTCATGGTAAAACGTTTGACTGGTTTTTCTAAAAAAAAAAAGAAAAGAAAAAGAAAATGTTCTCGCTTATTAGGAAAGCCACTGGTTATAAAAATCTGCTTTGAGCCTGGACCTTATTTGTTTGTGCCACATAGTTCTGGTGCTCAGTAGAGTTGGAAACTTCCCTTTAAACTGCAGTTTGAATCTGCCCAGCTTGGGTCTGCGACTTCGCTCTTTCCAAAGAAAGGAAGAATGGTACAGACCATTCCCCAATGACAGAGGCAAGAGTCTAAATATAACCAGGCTTACAGCCCCGGAACTGGCTTCTAGCATCAGGGGCTTACAATAATAGTGAAGCTGCTGCTGCAGGAACGGCTTAAGCAGGGGGAGGGAAAGTGCTGTGTTTCAGCTGGGACCTCATTCTTCACTCAGCTGTTTGCTATTAGAGCCGTAGCAGTAGCTGTGAGAAATTCATTGCTGATAGGTCTCCGAATTCCGAGTCACAGCAAAAATCTAGCTTGCCACATCCACAAAGGATCAAGGGGGGAGAGGGAGGGGAAAAGAGAAACAAAAGGGTTCAACTTATTCCTCTCACATTTACATAACACCTTTCATCCCCAAGGAACCTATTCACTAAGGGCCAGATTCAGTCTAGCCCTGATACGTGTCCACAGTTTGTGTTGCTGCAGTGATCCAAGGAGCCTTTCCTCACCCCATCCCTTCATATTCTATGCATGGCTGTGTAAAAGCCAGGGCGAGTTCTCTTGAGCACAGGGGCTACTCTCTCCCTTACCCCCTGCAGATGCAGAGCGGAGAGGGCAGGAGGTCATGACTTGGGGCGGGTGGGTGTACCCACAAAGGAGTAAAAGAGCAGGCATGCAGCCTCTGGGAAGTATTCTGCTTCTTCCCCTAGGAAGAATATCTCTCAACGTTTCGCAGGGAGAGCTGTGGCTCAGCACCCCTGACAGTGGGCAGTGCCCACATGGCATAAAAATGAAGCACTAACTCTATTGAAGTGATACGACAGCTATCCTGCCTGACAGCTGTTACATACACTGCTGTAAAATGAGGAGACTGTCTCACTGTTTTATTTTGGCTATCTTGCTTTTATGCCATAAGGGAGACGTTGACTCCAGATTGGTTTTGCAATGGTGTTTGTCCATTTACATCCATGGAATTAGCACCAATTTACACAGGCAATCAGGATTAGGCCCTGTATCTGCAGAATGAAGTTAGCTAGGAAGACAGACTGCCGTATGATGACTGGACTGTATGAAAAGAGAGAATCCTCACTGGTGCTGCTTCTCCAGATTATTTTTTTATTATAGGGCAAGTGGAATTAGTATTTGGAAGCTACCCTTGTGCAGCAAGCACTTTATATTTAAGCCCTTCACTACATTTCAAGATAGGCTTCTTCACGGCTGCAGTCAGGAAAGCTTTCATTGCCTAGCTTAAGAGAATTCTGGAGGAGGAGCCTTGATTTGGGGTCCCTGGGTACAAAGGGTGATTTCTTGTTCGTTCTCTTAGACAGCCTTTCGACTGAAAGACGGATGCTGGACACACAGTGTGGGTGAGAGTTCATGCTTAGAAGCTGGTAGCAGCCGCGGAGTTAACTTTCCTTCATTCTTCTACAGCATATTTAGACTGGAAAAGAAAGACTATGTAAGAACACAGGCACGTACTTTGCCAATGCAGCTATTTCCCCTTCTGGGTCCGTTCTGTCTGCCTTGTGAGGTAAGTGATAAGATTCCCAGGGTTCCAAGGTTTTTGCTTTGCTTTTAGCTGCCTCCTCATTGTGTTGACAGAAATGATCTCACATGCAAAAACAAAGTGCACCCTCTCCCCCACCAACCTCAGCACAATAAAGCTGAAGGACATACAGGGATTCAAACTTTCTGCCCACTATCTTATGGTTCCCTAAACAAAATGCCCTGTTACACCCCGTCTGCCATTTAGAATGCACAGTAAACCCTGGGTTTGTTGTCAGCTGTTAGCTTATAAACCTCTCTTCCCCAGCTGGACTTGATGATTATAAGGTGCAGTAAGTCAAATCGTTTCCCCATAGTGCAGTAAAAGGGCCAAATAGTTCCCCATACTATAACAAACTATACATGAAGTAATGGAAAAATATAGGGTGCTTTTAAAAGAGGATGCCGCAAATACTTGCCCGTATATTTGCAGTCAGCAAGGAGCAAATCCGCCACCCCTACACACACAGCTGCAAGGGGGACCAGTGCAACATAGGGGGAGTACAGAGCTGGATACTGCAACCCATCACATAGATCTGCACCTTCTGGGTGCCCCAGTGCTGTGCTCTACAGGGCCTCACTAAGCCCTGGTAGGCACACACTTTAGGGGCACAGGGGAGACTAAGAAAGGAGAGGGATGAAGCCAGTGGATCTTCTGCTATAGAATCCCTAGCCATTCCCCCTCAGGAGCTACTGCAGCTTTCTGGTAACACTTTAATCCCATCCCACTGCCTAGTGAGAATTTCTTTGCCCCCACATTCCCCTGCCCTCAAAGAGATCCCCATTGCACCACTTGTACATTGAAACCAAGTTATGACTTCAAATGCATTATATCACACCCCCAGCCTAATCCATTCAAGCCAAAGCCCCAGTGTTTCATTATAGTGATGCCACCAGCATGGATGAGTCATTGTCATATGCACCTTCATCTAAGAGTGGAAACATTGCCCCATAGTTATGGTGGAAGAGGCACTTTAAATGCAATGCCTATTCTGAGGTCTGCCATGTTTGTCAGCTCAAAAAGTACTTTTTTTAAAAAAAATAGTTGGAAAAATTCTGTGTGCTCTTTAGTCCTGCTAGTGAGAGTCTGGTTTTTTTTTTACCACGTAAGAATTGTTTTACATGTCAGAATAATTCATAAATGATTTCTTTTTCAAATTAAGCCTTGCCCTGGATTTAGTCCCCAGTGATATATGAAGATTTAGTTTAGAAAAAGCTATAGGTCCCAATCCTGTATTCGGAAACAGCCCCATTTAAAGGCACTGGTCAAATGCATACAGTCATTCATGGGCAGGATGAAGGACAGAATACCGACTAGGGTAAACTGGAATTTACTCACCCAGTCTTCACAGACCTGTTGCTAACTGCTTTGGAACCTATCTGTCCTTCCTACATGACAGAAAAGTCATGAATCGGAGAACTGTACGCTAACTCAGCTAGCCTTAAACAGCGGATGAAGGGCTATGCTCAGGGTACTGACAGTGTAGAATTGATTATACACGTTTGATTGAGTGTGCATAAAGACATGACCAGTCCAACTCAGAATGAACCAGACTCTGATTGGGTAAGACCTACCCGGCAAGAAGTGTAGCTCTGACTCAACAGGAAGGCATTTCCCATTGAATCAGTGCTGTGAGGATCCTGTGGTAAGTAGGCGGTAGGCAATCAGAGGGAGATACACAAGGTATTTTAAGTACTTTGCGCATCTCCCTTAGATTGTCACCAAAACGGCGCCACGGCGTAGACCAGGGATCAGTCATCTATCCATATTCTTTCCAGCAGAACCAGCCCTGCCACAGTTCTCTTGGTACAATTTCTTAGCCTTTCCAAGGTGATGTGATATAGATTTCTGGTAGAAAATAAAGGGAGGAAGGATGGTCCAGTGCTTAGGCTGTTAGTCTAGGAGCTGGGAGACCTGGGTTCAAATACTCTGCTTTGCCAGAGACTCACTGTATGACCTTAGACAAACCACTTATTTTCTCTCAGTTCCCCATACATGGAATTGGATTCACAATACTTTGCTATAATCTCACAGGGAAGATGTGAGGATAAATATATTAAAAATGCTGAGGTTCTCAGATACTACGGTGATGGGGGCCATAAAGATAACAGAGGAAGGAAGGAAGACACGAATGGTATGTCTACAGAGCAAGCAGTAGCCCATGGCAGATAGTCTCAGAGCCCAGTTGGACAGACTCCAGATCATATTACAACACTCAAAATAGCTGTATAGACATTTGGGCTCCACAGCTTAGAGAGAGCGGTGGGCTTCAGAGCTAGAGCTCCAGCCTGAGCCATGATGTCTACACAGCTTCTTTTAGAGCAAGCCCAAGTCTTCAACCCTCACCAGCTGCACAAAGATACCCAAAGAAGCTCTACAAGGGAATTTTTCTATGATACAGCTCTTTCCATCAGAGACAAAGAGAGAGAGATGCAACAGTGAGGGTGGGCTAGGGGGTTACAGCCATGTGACCAGGACACTTGTGACTATGGGAATCAGATGGCCATCCCCAACCTCCCTTTCAGGAGCAGTGTAGGGACAACTGCCTGCAACGTGTAGTAGCAAATGCTTTGATTCTCCGGATCCTGAGATGGAAGGACCTCCACTCCCTTCCTCACTATAGGGAATCTGGTTTTACACAGCAGACCACACTTTGAGCTGGAATGAGACTGCGTTGCTATAGTAAGAGCAGAAAAGAAAATTCGAGAATTACAGTTACTTTACTTATTATAATTCTAAGGCCTTTCTAATGCAGTTATAAGTAACTCCTAGGCACTAAAGTAATACGAATCATAATAAAATAGTATCCAGACACGAATATACCCAGAACATAAATTAAGAGACAATGTTCATTCAACCCGCCCTTCACTTTTAAGCCATTTTAGAGCAGTTGTTTCTAGCTGGTTGCTTCCAGTAACACATTCTTTGGCTCACCCTATTGCATAGCAGTGAGCAGAATGACTGATAAAGAGAAGCCTTTCATCCTATCCTAAAGGCAGCTCGACTTGGTCTCAGACTGATCCACTGCTGTTGAATCCCACATGTCAATACTGGGAATGACTGTGAATTGAACCTTCCTCCACTAGACGCCTCCACTAACATAAAGGATGTGAAGTAGGAGCTCAGACCCCTCTGCTCAGCCTTTTGTACTAGCACACACTGTAGAAAGTTCTGCATTCTCATGTGCTGCATGTAGGTCTGACAGCCAACACATACCCTGGGACTGGATGCTACACTTCAGCTGATCTACCATTTTTCTCACTTGACGTTCTTCACCTTTTCCTCACTCCTGTGGATAATATGCTCCACCCTCCTGCACATCTCACCACTGAATTGGAGTCTTGGATGCTTATAGCAGTACTTTAAGACTCTATTTCAGCCTAGAGAAATAATGGAGATTGAAGTGTCAAGGACCTTCTGCTAGTGGAACTGGAAGCAGTATCGCACACAATAAATGGCAGGAACAATTTTGTCATGGTAAAATAAAGAAATAATAATGCTTTTATACCTTGTAGTCTCAGGGGGTTCCCATAGGTGGAACAGGCCATCTGAGTGGTCCCCTTAAAATATTATGGTATGGTAGCAGCAATCTCGACACTGTGGCAGGAAAACAACAGAATAAAAATGTATTAACCTGCTGGTTGGTATGTATTCATGAGTGCAATTAATTGACTGCCAATCCTTGCACTTGCCCAAAGCCCCATGTGGAGTCAACTGCAGTGCTTCAAAAGCGTCTTTTCATTTCAAATATAGCCAGTGCCTCCTGGGAGGTTCAATTAAAGCGACGGGGACGCACTTATGTGTATTGTAATAGAACAGTTTCCTGTGGTTAGGGCAACCAAACTCTATTTCCTAGCCCATCAATTCAAAAATCAACTAGTACACAGGGTGGGACTCAGATTACTAAATCTAATTTTGTACTTAAAACAAATCCCCCATCACTGTATTTGGGTGTCAAAAGTGATAGTTATGTCTGTCAGACACAAGAGGTCAGTTTGTGCCCATCCCCTGTGTGATAGTATGAAAGCCAGATGAAGGGAAGGAGAAATCTTTAAAAATAATTAGCATTTTTATCATATTTTATGGGGTTGGGGTGGGTGGTTTCAAAAGTGCTTGTTGTTGACCTGACTTTCCTCCATTTGTTATCAATGAGTTGCACCCAATGGAAGCACAGTTAGGCCAATGCTGAGCATTTTTGGAAATTCCCACCCTTCGAAAGTGCCCTGAAGGGCAATCTAGTTAATGCACTCTGTTTCTCTGTGAGGCTGGTAAGTATTACCCAAATCTTACAGATTAAAAAATTGACCCAGAGAGATTAAGTGACGTCGAAGATCACTTCCCAATTAATTGGCTGAGTTTATATCATGAGTCACAATGTTAGATTCTGGCCCCAAAGGGAGAATAATTAAAGTTATTACTCTGAGCTTAAACTTAAGTGCAATGTACCAGTAATATACATTTCAGTTTTAAAGTTGATGCTATTGTGCTGTCAAAGTTACCAGTGGTGCTGTTACACAGATTTACATGGGGTTTTTTTCCCCTTAGGATACAGTTATTGTTCAGTATTTGAAGAAATGTTGCATTGCTGTTCATTTTGTGGTACAGATTTCTTTTGGGGAAGCTATTATAAGCAGAAAAAAAGATTGCCATCTCCTTTATTCTCTTTTAACATAGTCAACTTTTAGGGCTCTCTGAGAACCAGGCAGCGACTGAGGTTTCTGAACATCAGGCAGGGTTGGTATGCACGCTGTTTGACCGCTTTTTTTTTCAAGGACTGGGGACTATAGGCTAAATAAAACTACAAAGCGTCTGACGAAGTGGGATTTTCTCCCACGAAAGCTCATGCGATTAATAAATCTGTTAGTCTTTAAAAGTGCCACAAGACTCTGTTGTCTTAAATAAAACTAGTTATTCTTAAATTCTCTTTGTTTCCTCCTCCAATAGGAAACCAACCTGCAAGACCCCAAAATCTGCGATTACTCAGTAGAGGGAAAACAAGACATAGTATTTGACATTTTATAGCACATACAGAAATAAAACAACTGCAGCCACTAAGCAAGTACATTGTTTTATAATACTAAAGGGTTTCAACAGGCCTAGACTGTCAACATCTCTACGCAGTCATATAAGTTTTGCTTGAGCATGGACTGTATAGAGACTTACTTCTGAATTTGATCAGCAGTGAGTTTGCTATAATAAGTTAACTGTGGTAAATAATTGTGTTTCTGCAAAAACCACTGATTTACTGTGGCAATGTACAATGATAGTCTTATTATCTTTTTTCCTTGTGTTATCCTCTGCTACAGAACACATTTTAGAGGATTGGTGAGGTAGGCTGCATTGTAAGGAATCCTAAGTAACAAAAAAGAATGGAATAAGAAAGGAAATAGTTTAGAGCTATCACCTGGTTCCTATTGCTACAGAAACCACTTCCTCTGGCTATAGGAGTTGAAATCAGCTGATTAATCTGTAGTCTGGCTCACCGACTACATTAGTTCAGATTGCTTCATGCTGTCAGGACACAAAATAAAACCTTTTAAGAAAATCACCAGTAAAATATAGATGGTTGTATATAAGTGATTGCAAATTAATTAACATATAAAGCCATAGAACCAAAACTTGACTGTCTCTTCCATGAGACAAAGTCCCATTATCTTTTAATTCCTGTGTGCAGAAGTGTCACAGCAGGGCAGAAGATCCCTGGATGATCAAGTCACCATGGAGGGAGAAGGTGACGGCTTTGCAGGAGCTCCACAGCTAAGACAAAGCAAGGGAAGAGGATATGGAACTCATGCAGATGAGCCCTGCTCCCAATTGGCCTTATGTAGCCTGCCCCCTCTCCTTCCTCTGCAGGACCCACACAAATTACTGCAGTTCTGAGGCTGCAGGAAGCCCCACAAGGAAGAGTTGTTACAGGGAGAGAGAAGGCTTGAGGGGGAAGGACTTGAAGATTGTCATGGGGCACTATGCTATTCCCACCTGCTCACTGATTACCCTGGGAAGGGATAGAGTGTTAGCCTGAGGGGACCCTATGCCCCTTCTGGCAGCTCAATTTCTCAGTGTCAGACAATTTTTCAGGGTGATGGTCTCAGCCCATTCACAAGCTCCCCAGCTCTTTTGCAGCTGTGAAAGTATCTCCCCCCACACTGCATTCTGGGTACTATGCATAACCTCCCCCAACATCCCCACTCCCATTAAAATATAGCATAGCAGGTCCCTGGGAGGAAAATCTCAGAGGTCACATAACCTGTGCCCTTCATCCTGTTCCCAACCCACATTTCAGCATTTCTCTGCAGCCAGGGCCAGATTAAGAGGCCTTGGGGCCCCAGCGTGACCACCATGGTGGGTCCCCCCCCCAGTCTGGGGCTCCAATTCCCCACCACTGTGGGGTCCCCACTGCCTGGGGCCCGGCCCCATATCACAGCAGCCTGCGAGCAGGTGGTGCCTGTGGCCAGAGGCCTCTCCACAGCGCTCCCATCTTGGCCCCTGTCCAGCTGGTCTGCCCTCACAGGGCAGGACCAATTTGCACACAGTGCAGCCTACAGTGCAGCCCTCCAGGGCAATGGAGTCCAGCCGCCCCTGCCCCTGGAGCGGAGCAAACACGCACCAGCCTACCCCACCCTTGGAGATGGACCAGCCAGCCCAGGGGTGGCGTGAGAGTGCCACAGAGCCCGACTTCTGGCCCAGGACCCCGCTCCCTCCCCAGTCTCAGCAGGTGCTCTCCCAGCAACCCCCCAAGCCCTGCTGGCACTGTGCCAAGCTGAGCAGGGCAGTGGAGATCAGATCAAGGCAGGGGCCTTATGGCCTGGAGTCCAGGGCCCCCCCTTCAGGCTGGGGCCTGGGGCTGCAGCACCTATAGCCACTGCATTGATCCAGCCCTGTTTGCTGCCATTCAGACCGGCCAGAATGCGGAGGTTCCAAATCCTTCTCTCAGTATACTCCAGTTCCTGTATTTCTCAATCCCAAACACTGGATGTTTCATACTCCATTTCCTAAAGAAAGGGTCCTCAGCTCTTAGTATTTTGCAAACTATTGAACACTTCTCATTTTACTCCAGTTCTTAGGTTAGCATGTGCTATTTTCACCCCCCAAACTGCACAGAAAATGCTCTGGTTCACTTGCACCTGAGCTACACCAACTTTAAACTGAACTTTCCTTCAATTAACGTAACATGAAACTCACAAATAAAATAATCATAAACCATTGCATGTATTACATAGCCGCTAAACTAAAGCCAAACTGTTCTGTAGCACCATCTAGTGATGGTGAAATGCACATTTTCACTCAGCTTCTCTATTAAGTGTAGGAAAAGCAAGTATTTTGCATATCCTTGACTAAGTATCTGCACGTAAACGTCTAAAGGACGTTCTTCACCATTTTCCATAATTCATTCTATTTCCATGTGTGGGGAGGAGAGAGGAAAGGATATAATATTTGATATTAAGTGAACTGTTTGAATAAAAACATCATTCTTTGGTCATTAGAGACCATCAGTTCCTGCTGGTCAATCACCACGTGAAGTCTCAGTCTTGCTTGTGATTTCATGCTCATTGCCACAACCAACCAACTCTGACACGGCTCATAATCAAATATGACTTCACAAAGAATAGTTAATAGGAGCAAGCTAACTTTTTCAAAAGCTGCTGTGGAGTTGCAGAAAATCAGAATAGGATCTAAAGAGAACTTTAAGAAACATTTTCCTATTCAGCACCAGCAGGTACTTGCCATATTATAGGCTAAGCTAGTAGCATCACCTATTATTAAGGTTGTCTGATTCTTCCCATTATAAGAGCCTATTTTTAGTTACTTATACCTTTGAAAACCATAACACTTTGAGCTGAAGTTGTCAGAGTAAAGGTATATGCCTCAGATTGAATTATTCTGGAAATTTTTTAGCCAAAGCAGTTTGACCATTCCCAGAAATGAGGTGAGGGGAAAAATACATTTTGTCCATGATAAACAATTCTAGTGACCATTTATTTGAAAAGCTCTAACACTCAACATGCTTTGGAGCAGGGACTTGAAATTTGGCAAGGATGGTGTTTGGCCAGAGTTATGTGTTGTGTCTTTTGCCATCCCCATGAAATTCCCCAGATATGGCCAAGCTGCAAACCTTTGGGGAAAAAAATGCTCATTAGGGACTTTGAGTTTTGTAGCTAAATTCCCCCTATCCCCACCTCCCAAGGTTCTGTCCTCACTGACATACCCCATCTTGAAGTTGAACAAGCTGCCATTAAGTGGCAGCTCTGAGTTGCTATGGGACGAGCCAGGTCCAGGCACAAGAAATGAGAGCACTGGATTTATGGTTCATTACAAGATCTGTAACTCACTAACAACCCCTTTTTTGTCCTACAACTGCAGATATGTTAATTGGCTATTTCCCCTTGAATGGTCTCTTACAATATATGTTAACTACTTATGCCAAACAACCTTTTCACCTTGTATTTAGCCATGGCTCTAAGTACCTTTCCCAGACTTGAAGAAGAGCTCTGTGCAGCTCAAAAGCATGTCTCCCACAAACAGAAGTTGGTCCAATAAAAAAGTAGTTACTTTACCCAACTTGTCTGTCTAATATTCTGGGACCAACATGGCTACAATGCCACAAACATGTAAGAATTTAAGACATTCTAAAACAAGAACATATGCTGAGGCAACCAGAAGTTGAACTGACATAGAAATAGAAAAATATTCAAAGGGCCCAGTGCTACGTGACTCAAATAGAAAGGCGATATTTAAGTATCTGCAGACATCTAATGGTAACATAAGGCATATTCTTAAAGGAACTATTTTTTTATTTTCTTTAAAGAAAGTCCTGAGAGTTCTTGGGGACAACTATTGAAGAGACCAGTAGCAATATAAAAATATTTACTAATTAATGAATGGTGGAAAGATTTATTGGCTACCTGGTCATGTGAGGTAAAAAATTTCAACAGATGGAAATTGCTTTTGTTTGATCAATAAAACCCCCAAAAATGTTAACGCAGCTAGGGTAAAATATCCATGCCAGCACTCTAGGCCTCATAAATGGAGAGGCTGAACCCATGTCTCTTGTCATGTACCCCCCCGACCCCCCCCCACTTTACCTTATATGGAAGTTAATATTCCCCTACCTGTTGAGACCACCCTGACTCTTTTACCATATAGAGAGTTGTTTTTCCCAAAGAAAACAAGGAACTGTTAGAAAACTAGTTTAAACCAGTAAACAAGCAGTATGTGTATATAAGCAATTGCCATGTTACTTCCATTTTGAAGCTGATACTGTTTTGTTCAGTGTTCCCAGTACTGTAAATAAACCTCTTCAGTGTTGTCTGTATTGCCTGATCCCTTTGGAGGGACCTTTCCAAAGCCTTATAAAGCAAATCCTAGGCTACCTATAACATCAAGTGAGGAGTTCATGAGAACTTGTAGGATCAGGAAGCAGAGATAAGTATTACTGGCAAAGTCACAATGACACATTGTAGACAATACGAAATGGACATCTCTTAAAAATACTGGATAGGGCCAGATCATACCCTCTCTGGAAGCCTGTCGAAAGTAAGAGAGTGCAGAATACTACCATAGATGGGACTAATTATCCCTTCTGACTCTGAAAGCCCCTTACTAGATTTCCCATCAACATTAGTTAGCCAATTTGTCTTGCAGAGCCTGGTTAGATTGATATAAAAACCAGCCTCAAGTCCAGGACTGGGAGATTAAATGGGACATGCAAATGTCTGGAGGGAGGCCACACCCCCTCATGTGTCACCTGAAGAGACAGGCTCAAAAATGGTGGAATTAGCTGTCTCAGTGCCCTTGCGAGGCCATAGGCTGGGCAGGGCATGTAGCAGTCTATGGCCCAGGCCCTCGGACAGGGCCTGGCAAGTAAACAGACTCTGGCTCAGGTAAGGGATTATTGCCACCCAAGAGGGGGGTGGCAGGGAGGGTAAGAGGACATGGGCCTGCCCAACTACACTGCACCCCAGGCCAGGGCCCTAATAGGGCAGAAGGTTTCAGCACAGGGTCAGCAGGGTCCCACCCAAAACACTGTGACCGAGTATCAGGCTACTTCCTATCGTCTCACCACCTGACTTTCATGATTGTCATTGGTCTTCTTGGGATAGACATCGAGTGGCAGCCCAAGCAGTTGCTCAGGGTCCCTGACGGCAGGCAGCTCTTCTGGTGGCTGGGAAATGTCCTTCTCCCCTGGCAGCTATTGCCCCACTGAGTTATTGGGCTTTCCCTTTATACTTCCTGTCCCGCCCATATGTTTCCAGTGGAGTGAAAGAGGTTGTTCTGGTTCCTCCCACCAGGGGCAGGTAGGGAGTCCTCACTGTCCCTCTCAAAGGAAGGCCACAGTTCCTCGCTACAGACCTGAATAGTAAAGCTAGATTTCCTTTTCATTTACCCATGCATAGAACCCCTACGTTTTAGGAGGAATTGTTTGAGATACCAGAACTCAGAAACAATATATCTGGAATGCAGGAGGAAGTCCTTTTCATTTTATTGTAACATATTCAAGGTCAGATCCTCAACTATGCTATATTTACACTCTAAGTAGCTGGGGAGACGGGTGTGTAAGAGAGAGAACGCGCACTCTAAGCCATGTTTCTGCTCCCCCAGTCCCAGACTGACTCATTTCCTGGCATAGATTTAGAACCACCTAGGAATTGCTCTAGGTTGCACCACTAGCAGCAGTTCCATGGGGATCACTGTATGGGCTGAGGGATTGGCAGAATGTGATGTGTTCAGCTTGTCCTCAGCTAACCCCAACGCAGAGAGAGGAGGGTGTTGGGTCAGTGTAGAGAAATCCCCTTTTCTTGGGAAATCTTTGCCCCTTTAGTGCAGCTAACGCTGAAAATTTACCCCCACATTATTCAGCTCAACTTAGGAATTTATGTGGATTGCTGTGTCAGCAGGGAAACACACACAGCAGATCCAGGGCTAAGTTACAAAACAAACATTTCTTTGGCCTCTGCTAAACAGGAGGTCAGACGAGATGATTGCAATGGTCCATTGTGGCTTTAAAAATCTATGAATCTGTTAAGGTTCCAGAGGAGGAGAAACTCCCTGCCTTGCTCAGATCTGCCTAAAGGAAATGGCTTACATTTTAACAGCTGGGATGGAGGCACATAAAATCAAAGCGAAGATGATATCTCAAGCGATCACTCCAAACAATACATGAATGGACTTTTCACTCCATACCGCTCATCTAACAACATGACTAAGCAAGGAATTATACTATCAAAATTCTGAGACTATGAACTACAACATCCATGAATTAGCAGAGAGATGTGTCACAAATCCAGTCTGTGTGGAGGGCATCTACAACCCAGACAAAGAAAGTCTTGTAATATGGAGTTTTCTGCCTCTTTTGCTGGTTGCCCACACACTTTCACATTCATATTCACAGCCATATTTGTCAATCCAGAGATGCCTGTGTGGTCTAAACCACTGTGACTTTCATGAAGTTTTATAATGCAGAGAATTATAACATTAGTAAGTGTTGCTGCATTCAAACCAATATTTAATAAAAATCCCATTATTGTGGGAAATTCTCCATCAGAATTCAAAATAGTCTATACTACATTTTCCATTTTGTTTGGACTGAGATGCAAAGACATGGTTAAACACAATAGTAGACAGTCTTGTTTGCATCTTACAGCCCTGAATTATTATTTCCAAACACCTGAAGGAATAAACACATTTACTCCGTTTTCAGGTCAATAAGGGTTGGAGCAGAGTCTGCACACAGGCAGCAAAAAGGAAAAAAATATGACTGGGAGAAAAGCCACAATAAACTCATGGGGTATTTTCCATCCTGCATGGCTGACTTTTCAGTATTCACACTACATAATCTACAGTTACTAGAATTACCATGTTCTATTCCAAAAAAGCTTCCGGAACCCAAGTTATTTCGTGGAGAGGAATGAATGCTAACCCAATCATTTGAAACATTAGCTAACAATATAAAGGCGTGTTCCATCCAAGAACACATGTGTCTATTGCACATCAGTAATGTTCCTTTCTCTGATGGATTCAACTTGTTGGCTCTGTTTACAAAGGCTCTCTTCCCAAGATAATTGGATGGTCTGGGTTTGGGGGAATTTATGACATTTGAAAAGAATTCTAGCTTGTCAGTAAGACATACTGAAGAGCTTGCTATATAGAAATCCTGGGGAAATGAACAAAGCTTTTGAGGGGAAATGATAGCTTCAGCCCCAAATAACCAAAATACCTCTGTGACTAGGCCAAAGTTATCTACACAACAAGCTAGAAGAATGATTCCCTTGCCCATGTACACATGCTTGTGCTAGCCCTCATTAAGCTCTCACGCGTATAAATAGCTGTGCAGCCATGGTAGCATGGGTAGTGGCAGTGGAAACACAGCTGACCTATGCTGAACGTTTACCATTGGTTTCAGGCAGGTTTGTATGTGGCACAGTTTGGCACTACCAGCGCTATGGCAGCTATGTTGCTATATATATTCATACAAGTTCAATGAGAGCTAGTGTCTGGATGAGTACACAAGTAACACCCCTCACTCATAATGGAGACGTAGGCATGAAGAGAAGTAGTAGATGCAGCTGTTTGCGCCCACCCATACCATGTGACCAATGGCTCTTTTGGAGTGCATGGCCCCACTGACTATGTTCCCAATTTGTCCACAATCCCTGCTGTGCTGAAGCAGTAGAGACTGATATCTCAATGATTTGCAGGGCAAGTGGCCTCACCTTGCATGAGGGTGCTTCTGACCTGGAGCTTCTTAGTGGTTTTTTTGGCTGTCTGCAGACACTTGTGGAGCTCAAGATTTGACCCATAGTCAGAAACCGTCTCGTTATTGTAGTATGGATAAGCTGCTAAAACAATTCACCACTAACATGGGACTTCAAGTTTAATAGCTACTTCTACTTGACACAAGCCATATGTGTTTCTTTCTTGCTGGCTTCTCTCTCATATCTACATGTGTACACAGAAGTAATCAGCATCTCACAGCACCTTCTAAATTCTTGACTGGTCTGTATACTGTGAAAGGGCTAGTCCCATAATTCAAGAATACAAAAAAGGCTGTGAGTCTGTCAGGAAGTCATGGATTCCATGGCCACCTGCCAGACACCTACATTAAATTATGCTCTTCAGCTTCCGCCCCATCATCGGGGGTAGTGGGTGAAACAGTCAGCCTTTGGGGGGGGCTGCAGGAACCTGAGATTTCTCAGCCACCACAAGGAGTGAGGGTCTCAGAGCTCTTGGGGGAGGGAGCTCTCAGCTGCCACAGGGGGCCCAAAGCTACAAGCCGCTGCTGGCAGGGGCACCCCACCTCCAAGTCACCATGGATAGCAGGTTACTATCTCCTGGAGCAGATGGAGGGAACTACCAGCTCTGAGGTGCCGCTGTCAATGGAGGAACCCCACAGTTCCCAGCCACCACTGGCAGTGAAGGGAACCTGGAACACTAAGCTGTGAAGGCAGAGACCCCAGGATTCCGAACCAGGGTGGGCATCAAAGACCCAGCATCAGCAAGACCCCATGGCTCCAAACTGCCAGTGGCAGCTGGGATCCCACTGCTGTCCAATGCGGCAGGAGGCATTAACCCTCAGCCCTGAGCCACCAGGGATAGCAAGGACCCAAGGGGCGTGAGCCATGGTGGGCAAGAGAGCACCCCACTGCAGTCCACTGCCCCGGGTGGTGAGAGGACCCCAGGCTTTGAGCCACTGCGGGTGGTGAATGGACGCTGGGCTCTGAACCCCTGTGGGTAGGGGCACCCAGCAGCCTCCCACAGGCAGCCAGATGACCCCAGAGTCCCCCCACCATGGGCAGTGAGGGACCTCAGAGCCCTAAGCCATGATTGGGAGCTGCAAGACCCGGCTGCCTCTCTGCAGGAGGCAAGGGCAGCTGGATCCCCTGGCCTCCAAGCTTCCACAGACAGTGGGGATCCTAGAGCCTTGAGCCATGGTGGATGGGGAATACCACCAACTCCTGTAGCTCCCAGTAGCTGCGGTTGCGAGCAGTAGAGGTGGCAGGGACTTCCCAGCTCTGAGCAGCTGTGGGTAGCAGGGACCCCACCAACAGCCGCAGGTGGCCCTGGAATCCCCAGCCACAGTGAGTGGTAGGAGTACCCTGGAACCCCAGCCGGCTGGTGGAGAGGAGACCCCAGAGCTCTGAGCTGCTGCAGGGAGACCCAGGAACCCAGACCCACCACCCTGCAGCCCTAAGCTACCAAGGAGGAGCGCGGAGCTGCAGCTCTGAAGAGACTGAACTGGTAGCGATTGCTGGACACGCCCCCTCCCACAGTGGGGCTCTCAACCACCCTCAGCTTTCAGTAATGTACTCAGACCCTTTCTCCATTATTTTTATTAATAGTCACAGATGGAATTTTTGTCCCATTGCCTGTGACTTGACTGGCACTTTTACTAAAAGTAACTGAGATAAAATCTTAGCCTTAAAAGAGAGGATCTACAGAATGAGCATAAGCATGGTAACATTTACGTGCAGTGAACAGAATAATTACAACTTGTCTGCAAGGTTTGAACTCAATTTTTTCAACATACAATTACTTGACCCCAGGGAAGAGCACAAGGGGGGAGGTAAGAGGGGCACAGCTCCACTCCCTCAAATAATTGGTGGGAGGGGACAGAACTCCTCTGGGCTGTGGAGGGGGCATAGAACATGGCCCTTCAAAAGCAGTCAAATTTAAATTTCTGCACACATCCCTGCTTGATCCCAGTGTTACCTGAGTTAGAAAGCTAGCTTCATCTTCACATAGCAGTAGAAGGCTGTATACCTTCATGTGGACTAGCTATGAGTGACAGATGTGACACTCAGTGCCAGGCGAATTGGCTGAAACTATAATAAAGAAGAGAATTATGAGACACACAGACAAACACAACTTGTTGGGAAAGAGTCAACTGTTTTTTTAAAGGAAATCATGCCTCACCAATCTGCTGGAACTCTTGGAGGAGGTCAACAAGGATGTGGATGGGGTTATCCAGTAGGTATAGTGTACTTAGATTTTTAGAAACCTTTGACAAGGTCCCATACCAAAGGCTCTTAGGCAAAGTAAGCGGTCATGGGAGGTCCTCTACTATAGCAGTAATTAGTTAAAAGATAAGATAGGAATAAATGGTCAGTTTTCAGAAAGGAGAGAGGTAAATAATGGGGACCCCAGGGATCTGTACTGGAACCAGCACTATTCAACATATTCATAAATTATCTGGAAATAGGGGTAAACAATGAGGTGGCAAAATTTGCAGATGATACAAAACTATCATGATAACTTAAGTCCAAAGCAGACTGCGAATAGTTACAAAGGGATCTCAGCAAACTGGGTGACTGAGCAACAAAATGGCAGATGAAATTCAATGCTGATAAATAAAAAGTAATGCACATTGGAAAGCATAATCCCAAATATATATATAAAAAATGGTGGGATCTAACTTAGCTGTTATCAGTCAAGAAAGAGATTGAGGCATCATTGCATAGAGACAACATCCACTCAATGTGCAGCAGCAGTCAAAAAAAAGCGAACAGAATGTTGGGAATCATTAGAAAAGGAATAGATAAGCCAGAAAATATCTTATTGCCTCTTTATAAATCCGTAGGACGCCCTTATCTTGAATACTGCATGTAGATTTGGTTGCTCCATCTCAAAAAGATCTATTGGAATTGAAAAAAACATACAGAAAAGAGCAACAAAAATGAGTAGGGGTATGGAAAAGCATTGATATGAGGAGAAATTAGTAAGAATGAGACTTTTCAACTTAGAAAAGAGACAACTAAGGGAGGATATGATAAAGGTCTATAAAATCATGACTGGTGTGGAGAAAGTAACTAAGAGAATGTTATTGACTCCTTCTCATAGCATAAGAACTAGGGGTCACCAAATGAAATGAATCGGCAGCAGCAGGTTTAAAATGAACACAAAGAAGTATTTCTTCATATAACATACAGTAAAACTGTGGCACGCTCTGCCAGAGGACATTGTGAAGACCAAGACTATAATAGGGTTCAAAAAAAGACCTGGATATATCTAAGGAGAATAGGCCCATCAATAGCTATTAGCAAAGATGGGCAGGGATGCAAAACCATGCTCTGAAATGTCCCTAGCCTCTGTTTTTCAGAACCTGACGATGGTGACAGGGGATGGATCACTTCATTATCTTTAAAGCACCTGGCACTGGCCACCTGACAACAGAATACTGTGCTAGATGGAGCATTGGTCTGACCCAGTATGTCCATTCTTATGTTCACAGGTTTGTTAGAACAGCAGAGCAAGTGACTGACTGTACCGATTTTACTCTAAATAAAATTGTGTAAGTGGCCATGAACTCTTAGGCACTATTGTGTTCTGAGCTGGGACCCACTTAAAATTTCTAAGTTAAAGCCTGAAGATTTTAAGGCATTTTTCCAAATAATAATAATTCAAGACAAACGATTACTAATATTTTCCCACAACTTCCAGCCTAAACAGCAGCTCAGATTTGTTATTTTCTCAGGCCAGACTTCCCCTCTCCCCCACCCAGCCCCAGTTCTCAAGCATGTAGTGCCAATTATCAGTTTCAAGACAAGCCTGTTCAAAGTGTCAGTTGTCAAAAAGGAGTCTCTCTGCTGGATCTCTCTGCATCTCTAATTAAATAACCTTCTTTGCAGAACTTGGCAAGCGAGAGCCATGGAAACATCGTCTTATGTATTATTTATGGGGATTCCTCACAGAGATACTGCAAGTGGAACAATAATATGGAAACAAAGGTTCAAGAAAAAGCTTCATTCATCATCAAGACCACAGATAGCATCCTGCAAAGCGTAGAACACCCATAAGTATTTGCTGCACATTTGAGCCCCCTCTGTAGAAAGGGAAAGGGAGGGAAAGAACTGAAGTGCCTGTACTAGAGGTAGGCAAACTAAGGCCCGTGGGCTGCATATGGCCCACAGGAGCCTTTAATCCAGCCCGCCAGCTGATTGCTGGGCTCAGAGCACAGCTCCCTGTCCCCCTCCTGGCTCCGCCCACTCCCACTATGTGGGCCCAGCAGAGCACTGGGTGGAGCAAAGTGCTGTTCCCCGCTCCTGGTTCCACCCCTTTCTCCACGGTACTAGAGGGCCCTGGCCAGAGTGCAACAACAGCTGATCAGCACTGTGCCACTCCCCTTCTGGGCTCCACCTCTTGTCCTGAAGCACTACAGGGCCTTTTCCAGAGCATAGCATTTGAATTTTATTTTACTTTTCCTTCATTTTACTTTATTTTCCCTTTTTTATTTTATGCATTTATTTTCAAAAATAAAATATAACAAATAAATGATAAATCAAATATTTTCTTTGATTTATCATTTATTTGTTTTATTACTTCTTTATTTTGTTTTGTTTTTCATTTCATTTTGCTTTATTTATTATTTATTGTATAAGTCCTTCCCCTTCCCTTGCCCCTGGCCCTCTGACACTACATGTGGCTTACCATGCAGTGGATGTGGCCGTCAGGCCAAAAAGTTTGCACACCCCTGCCCCTGTACTCCAGGAAAAGCTCTCTATAAATGTAGGGGCAGTGCTTTTTTTCTGCCGGAACGCACCGGAACGGCGTTCCGGCACCTTTTTTTCCTTCTCCCACCCACCGGCTGCCTCGACTTCCTGGCCCAGAGCCGACCCCGCCCCACTCTCCCGACAGCGTCGGCCTCCCGGCACGGGGCCAGGATCAGGCTCCGTTGCCGGGGTCTGTCTGCCCTGCCGGGGCCGCGTTCGGTCCCTGCCGGTGCTCCCTCCCAGCTGTGCAGGCTGGGCCGGGCTGGGGAGATTCAAATCTCCCGCCCTGAGCATGCGCAGTTACAGCGTGCTCAGGGCGGGAGCGGACTGGCCGACAAGCAGCTCTGCCAGCCGTCCCTGTGGTTCCCAGCCTCCGGCCAGGTAAGGGGGCTGGAGGGAGGCCTGGAGAGGGGTGGGGGGACAAGGAGACGGCCCGGGTTAGAGGGGTGGGGGTGGGGACAAGGAGACGGCCCGGGTTAGAGGGGTGGGGGTGGGGACAAGGAGACGGGCCGGGTTAGAGGGGTGGGGGTGGGGACAAGGAGAGTGGCCGGGTTGTGGGGTGGGGGTGGGGAAAAGGAGACGGCCCGGGTTAGAGGGGTGGGGGTGGGGACAAGGAGGGACCCCCGCACAGGCCGGCAGCCCCCACCGCCCCCTCCAGACCCCCGGGGCTGCTTCCTTTCTCTTCTTTCTCTTCCTCTTCCTTTCCTTCCTTTCCTTTTTTTCCCCTCTTCTTTGTCTTCCTCTCCCCTGCCTTACTTCCTCTTCCCTGCCTTCCTTTCTCTTCTTTCTTCCTTTCCTTTTTTTCTTTTTCTCTTC
>ML685836.1:2311897-2398200 GCA_007922175.1 Pelusios castaneus
CTTCTTTCTTCCTTTCCTTTTTTTCTTTTTCTCTTCTTTGTCTTCCTTCCTTCCTGCTCTTTCTGTCTTTGCTTCCTTCCTTTCTTTCTTTTTTTCTTTGTCTCCTCCTTCCTTCTCTTTTTTCTTTCTCTCCCTTCTTTTTTAAAACTTTTTAAAAATTAATTTTAAATAAAAACCTTTCTTAAAATTAGATTTCAATTCCAAATTCATTCCAATTAAATTAATTAAACACAATTAATTAATTAATTCTATTTACAGTCACTTTATCTTCAATTAATGCCTATAATTTCTGTCTTGTGAGTTTTCCCCAAAAATTTGTTCTGAAAAAGTTTTTCACACGGCTTGAAAATTTTGCACACAAGCCACCAAACCTAGAGGGAACATTGGCTACTAGTTGCGTACACAACAGCAGGCCAGCAGGCTAACATCGCTCAGTCCCACACTCTGGGCCTGGCTGGAGCCCACAGCACCAACAAAAAGTGTGTGGATGCATTACTGCCTGCCACCCAGTACCCAGAAACACAGGCCAGCAGCAGACGTGATAGCTACGCATTCACGTTTTTTTCTAATTATAATACGGCCCCCCAACAGTCTGAGGGACCGTGAACTGGCCCCCTATTTAAAAAGTTTGAGGACCCCTGCTGTAAGACCTCACAGGTTGTCTTTCAGTATATTAGCGGCCTGCATAGTTAATAAAACTTAACAGTTTTTACCTTGTATTTTTATTTCTTTGATATATTCAAAAATTTACTGTTTACTGCACTATTTTCAGTGTTATTTCTTTATGACACGACGGACATCAATAGGAGTTCCGGTACCTTTTTTTTTTAGAAAAAAAGCACTGTGTAGGGGGGAGGAGGAATAGCGGTGGAGTCCTCTAATTTCAAATCTTGTTCTTTCCTATTGATTAGTATGTATAAAAGTCTTTTTTTTTTTTTTTAAAGAGTTGATCGTAAAGGGCCATATTATTGCAGCTATCTCAGGAGTAATCCCAGTTACTGTGTTAACCCTTTACTCAGAGTTACACTATCTGCCTTCCTGCTCCCCACTTCTCC
Source organism: Pelusios castaneus (assembly GCA_007922175.1). Taxonomy (NCBI): domain Eukaryota; kingdom Metazoa; phylum Chordata; order Testudines; family Pelomedusidae; genus Pelusios; species Pelusios castaneus. The sequence goes on from ML685836.1 coordinate 2,312,953, forward strand.
AAGAGAGTCACAGAAAACCAGCCTCAGGAGCAAGTAGAAAGCAGTGAGGAGAAAATACTACCAGGATCAGAATGTCACAAATTATGCTGCAAGAAAAAAACTCAGATAGAATTTTGGTGATTAATGTACCCATAATAAAACGCTAATATGCAAAACATTCAGAGGACACAAGTTCAATAATTTCTCTCAGCCTGGAATAAATAAAGGTGTCTTGCGCCAAATGGATGTAACCAGGAAGGCTTTTTGACATTCCTGCACTGACAAGTAATTGTTATTATTCTAGCTTTAGATTTGAAACTAACTTCCTTGCTTTTGAAAACCAGAAAATGCTACCATCTGCTTGTGGAGAGGGAACAATTTGTCTCCAGTTAGCGAACAAAATAGTAGAGCTGATTCTAGCTCACTCATATATTTTGCAATTCACTCAGCCCATGATTTAACATCTATCCTAACCGATAACGTGAATTAAACATGTGGGATATGAGTTTGGTCCAACATCTCCATTGTTTACAGCATGCCTTTGAAATTCTGTAGAGTCAAAGCCCCGGTGCCTTTTATTTGTCCCTTGAGATGCTGCTGGCTGAGATACGAGAGCTACAAACTCTTAAAAAGTCACCATTTCCCCTCTCTCACTTATGTACTTGGGAAGATTTTGGCGGCATGCCAAAATAGCCCTTCATGAACATTCAGAAGATCCAGGCCTCACGCTGCTACCAGAGTAACAGCAGCAGCACACCTGGGAGCTGCCAGAGTAACTGTAGTAGCAGGGCTGAGGGAAGAAAGCCCTTGTTTTCTGGACAGGCCCCTGCAAGGGCAGGGTGAACCCAGCCAAGGGCAGATTCTGGTCATGTGGCCAGAAACTGTCCCACCATCTCCCCACAAAGGGAGGGGGGAGCCACAGTGCCCGGGCCAGCAGCAGCACAAACTTCGCTGCTGCAGCCATGGGGCCAGCCAGCAGCTGGTGGCTGCAGTCGTGGGTGGGGCAGAGACACTGGTGCCACAGCTCCACTCACAGGCCTCCACTCACAGCAGTAGGGCCTGGTGGCCATGAATGGAGCAGAGGCCTGAAGCCGCGAACGAAGCGGAGGCGTCGGCACAAGTGCCTCTGCCCCACTCACAGCTGGGCAGCCCCGTGGCAAAGTTTGCTCCACTTCCAGGGGCTAAGTTGGGAGGGCCTCAAGGCTAAATGGGTAGACCCCAGCCCACCCGTGGCTATGCCCCTGAAGAAAGAGTGAGAAAATAGTGGCTTGGCTTCCTTTGTGATGCCCCCAAATGGCCCCTACCAGCTCAGCCCTTTTTTTGAGGGAAGCCAGAGGGGGCAGAAGCTCCACAGTTCTTGGACATAGAGAGGTGCACACACAAGGTTGGGCACCTCCGGACAACCATTGAGAGCCAATATATGGCCCGTTTCCTCCCCACACATAACATCTTTTTCTTGCTACCAACTACTGAAGCTAGTACTGCAGCTCAAGCAGTAGCAGACTGTGCTGCAATGTTAGAAGTTCAGGGTTTAAGGTCTGATGATGAGGCTTGAGAGGAGAGTGTTACAATTGTAACAACTTTTTTTTTTAACCTAGGAAATTTCACTTAAAAAAACTATTTTAAATGAACATTACTTAGATTGTAGAGTCAAGCGCTCAAAAGCTAGGAAATGCCACCATTGAGGTAGCCTGGGCAGTCACTACATACTAACAAGGGGGCTGAATTATGGTGCAGTAATATATGATCACACACTAGTTGGTCCACCTGATCTCCTGCCTAAGTCAGATCCCAGAATAGACGCACAAGGGGGTAGAATGTAGGTTGCGTTGGCAACTGTAAGTCTGGGCATTCCCCAACTTGTAAGTGCTTTAGTTTGCCACTTAAATGACATTCTGTTAATAAGAGTTTTTTTCATGCAATATATAGGAAAAGAAGCCATTGCAATGTGGTATGATAATATCATTAGAACGAGTGTGTACTGAACACATCCCCAAGTGACAAATAATACACTTTTCTATGGGCCTGATTCTGACCCACACAGAGCAGGGAAGTAACTGTGTGCACCTTTGTGTCCCTGGGTATGATCAGGAGCAGCCTGAAGGCTGTGCACTTTCCTCAGATTCTATTTAAAACAGGGGGTACTCCTAGAAAGTCAACAAACGGCTTTCTAGCAACTTTAGACTGCTGGACCATGAGCCAGAATCAAACCCTTGAAAAAGACGCATGAACTAATCACGACTGTGGTATAAAGATTCTGCTGGCACTCCAAGTGTTATAGACTAGACCAAAAATTGGAGCCAGGACTTTTTAGTGGCTGACCCCAGCACCTAGCCACCTTCCCACTTGGATTCCTTTTGTTCAATGGCAGAGGTGTGCATTTTCTGATGCTAAAGGTCTTGGGATGGATCGTTGTGACAACTAGTGTTTGTCTGTGCATCCAGCTCTGGTTTTTTACAGAAGGAGCAGGCATTTTGTTTATGTTCCTTATTTTAGGGGTGAGTTTTAAAATTGCACGGACACTTTTACTTCTCCCTGTGCCCGAAAAGCCAAGTTGACTTAGCACTACGAGTTCTGGGGTAGGGGAGAATGATGAGATTTTAGGGACTTGGGTTTGTTTGTTTGTTAAAATAGAGCTGAAACAAGAGTTTTCTATGAATTACTGTCTTGCTTTTAAAGTTCAATACCTTGCAAACTGAAAATGGTACAAATGAGTGCTGCATCCCAATGGAATAAGAGGATTCTACTTCTCAGTCCTAGCTCTGAGGTTTCTGGAGATGTTGGGGCTTAAACCTTTCACTGGTCCAGGACTAAACACTGCGCATTGCTCACCTCAAACCAGAGATTTGAGGAGATTATTCTATATTCAAGGAAAGGAAAATAATTTACACAGGGCAGGGGAGTAGATTTCCCTCCTTTCCTTCTTTAAAAACCGGGGTATGGAATTACAGTCCAAAGGAGACGGACTGATGGGTTGAATGCCAGTGAGGTGGTCTTAGGTGCAACTGATCTCCAAGAGGGGACCACCACTGTGTGATTATATACATGTAGCTATCCTTTAGAGAGGTTATATGGAATTTGCATTTTGCAACCTGTCATAATTGTTGGTATCTCAAATTTTTCTTCAAAGACCCTTACCTTGCTCCTAGCAAAATCAGTGGAAGTTTTACTTTAGCTTCTTTGGGAGCAGAATTAGGCCCTTTGTATCTGTGCAAGATCCTCTGTTTTTTCTTGGCATTCCAGTGACAAGAGGTTAGCAGAATTCAAATGGGACTGGATATTTATATGAATAACCAGCATATGAGTAATATTAGTTAATGCCAACCCAAAAAAATTGGAAGGGATATAAAACCTCATATTTTAGGTCTCAAACCAGTATAACAATTAGGGATTAGGACGAGACATTCATGTTATGCAGAAAATTCCACAGCTGCCTCCTGCAACGTTTCTTGCACCTTCCTCTAAAAGCATCTAGTCCTAAGCAGCCAGAAACAGGATACTGGATTAGATAGACTTCAGGTTTGATCAAATCTGGCAATTCCCACATTCAGGCAACCACAGCCTCTGCATCTTGTGTAAGCATGCACCCTCACCTCCTCATGCATTACAGTGACTATCTTTTGCACACTCAGCAACCACTTCCTTGGTCTGCAATGGCCTCTCTCAGCCTGGGTCTTCTCCCAACTCCTTCTCCAAGTGTTCTGTGGACTGGGCCTCCAGCCAAGTCACAAAAGCCTAAAACCCTTCGGCTATGTCTACACTTGCTAAAATTAGTTTGAATTAGTTATTTTTACTAACTAATTGTAGTTAGTTCGAATTAGTTTAATTCGAACTAGGAAAACTTAGTTCGAATTAGCGATCCCCATTCATTTCAATGGCCGATTAGTTTGAACTAAGAAATTAGTTCGAATTAACATGGCCACATTTGTTAATTTGAACTAGTTAATTCGAATTAACCCTTTAGTTTGAATACCCTATTCGAACTTATTAGTTTGAATTAAGGAAGCCCTTAATGTGAACTAACTAAAGCCTAGTGTAGCCCTGGCTTTAGTTAGTTCGAATTAAGCCTCCTTAATTCGAACTAACTTGCCAGTATAGACATAGCAGTCTAGTGTAGCACAAACAGCTCCAAATGAAGCAAATCTTCAAACTATTGGCCCGTCTGCCCCACTCAGGCTTCAGTGTGGTTCTCTTACTGGAGCTACCTCAGGGCTTCCCCTGCATAAGCATAACTTACTTCTGTAGTGTTCTTTCGCTTTTGTATCCAGCCTGCTAAACCCTATCTCAGTCTCTATGAGAAAGATCTGTCTCCTTCCGGCTACTTACAGGGCTTAGCTTGACCTCCTCTGCCCAGGAAACAATCAGTTCATTACTTTCCATGTGTATGGAACATGACCAACTGGGTTCTTTCCTTTCCCTTACAGAGAAGGACCACCACACAGCCTGACATAACAAGGTCAGTCCCCGTTCTCTTAGCTGTATTGTACAGCCAGCAAGACCAGCTTTCGGGACTATTCATTCTGAATGTGTTGAAGAGTACCACAGCACCATGATATTGACAGTGACAGTACACGGATGGCTCATCAATAACCAGTAATTTCACATAACAACAACATCAGGATGTACTGCCAAATCTTTCTCCATTCCTCCTACCCTCAAACACTGACTTTGCAGGTGTCCCACCAACTCCTAGTACTAATCCTCTCAAGTTTTCCCCATTATAAGGACCAACACTGGTGAGATCACCAGAAGATTCCAACAGCAAATACCCATCTAACAACAGATACTTTGATCACTAGTCCTAGCTTCTCCCATCTTTCTCCAATGCACAAATTTAAGCAACAACTAAAGAAAACCCACTTTGGTCTGTTGCAAAGGGCCTTCTGCGAGGCTCGAAAAAAGCAATGTGGCACTAGGGAAAAAACATGATTCGTTTTAGTAAAACCTGAGATTAGGCCATAATTGCCTAGGCTTGTTTCATATGAAGGATCCATTTCTACCCAAGCACTAGGGTTATTTTTCCTCTGCTACTTGACATAATAGAATTTCATGTCCATGGAAAGCGCCACTGTCAATTGGAATAAAACCAATAGGAATGGCAAATACTTTGCACTTCACAATTTGTCTAACAAGCAGAGAGTTTTCATTAAGAACATAATCCATCTGAGCAGTGATTTATGTTCAGCAAAGTTTTCAATCTCCAACTGCTGGATTTGTCATACATTCTGTGAGTTCACATATCTGATCATTTCTCCTTTCAGAGGAAAAAAGGACAGATTAACACTGCATTGGTTTGTTTAGCTGGAAAGGCATCAGAACACACTTCCTAGACTGGCTTCACAGACTTTATCTACCATTGATCCTCTTTAGCCTAATCAAATGGGGGCAAAACCCCAGTCCAAGATTCAATGGGAGCAGATGACTGGAGAGATGCAAAAGAGGAAAGAAGTTGAGAAGAATTCTCCCCTTTAGCCTATAGTGACTGCAGAATTGTTCAGCTGTCATTATGATAGCCCTGAGGCCTCAGTAGCCCCATGGCCATTTCCAAAGACCTAATAAGGTCTTTCAAGTAGTGGAGGATCTTCCAGGCTCATGCCATGCCAGGGCAAGTGAGTCTTCCCCTTTCACAATGCAACTGAATTGCTCTCTTTTCCAGAGAGCCCTCCATTTGCTCTTTAGTGAATATTTATCCTAGACTTTAAATTCTAGTTGCTCTTGTTCCTATTGTGGCCACATATTTAGCCATTTTCATATCACTGTATTCTAACTATCAACATCGTTCTCATTCTTTGTCACCAATAGTACATTTTACATCTATGTCTTGAAGCCTTCCCTTGGTTTAGCTGTGCTGTTCCTGTTCTGTGTGTTTCAACACACATCAAGACAAATCCAGTATTACAGCTTGCCTGTTGGAGAGAAAAGCAGCTTCACAACCCACCCCATAATCCTACACACAAGCTAAAAAGTCCTTGGTATACTCGCCACCATCAAAGCGGTCACGTGTAAAATCTGCCAGCTTTGAAATATGAATATGGGATCTAAAGAAAAGTGGGAGGAGTCAGGGCAAAGCCAGAGCACTTTGGATACCTCTCTAGCAAAACAAAGTTATTGCAGAATCTGGGTAGGACGTTAAAGCAACTCTGAGTTATCAGACACAATTTGCATCACAGCATGACATTATATAAATTTGTCAGTGGATGTCTCAGCATAGGAGTCATCAGAAAACAATGGAAAAAAGATGTCTCTTGTCTAACTGCAAAGACCTATGAGAAGTTTACTGCCTGTTTCCTTACAATATGGCTTTGTCCTGAAAGTGTTGTCATAGGCTCAGTAGTGCAGTATTGCTGAGCTTGCCAAGCACAGGACCAAGTTCTGATCTCATTTACACATGGCTGTGAAGTTCCTCCACTGAGGTCACTCCAAGTTTACTGGTATAAATGCTATACAAATCTGGCCCAGAACAGCCACTGTTTTATGTGTGTGTGGGGGGGAGAGGTAAATCTATTCAATGGGCATTTCTAGCTACACCCACAGCTTATAACTACAAACATTCTTCTCTCATGACTGGTACATATTAGTTTATGCAGCTCACTTGTTTTGTAATGTTTTGAGGATTCTAGCCCTTTCATCTTTTTATTCCAAAGAGGAGCAAAGGTCCAGTGCCTGCCTTTCCAAACGGGGTGCATAATGTTATTACTGCTAGTAATAATCTTCAGCTACAAATGAAATAGGCAGAACAGCTGAGACTCCTATCTAAGGCTATGTCTACACTTTTAATTTTAAGTCGACTTAGTGAGTCTACACTTAAAATGAAAGTTGACCTAAAGGGGAACTTACAAAGTCGAGCTAGAACGTCCACACTGGACACTCTAGGTCGACTTTGTGGGGCTAGGGGGATCTAGGGCAGGTCCACGGGGGTCGGGGGGGCACCCCTTTCCCAATGCCAGGGGGCTAAGCCTTTGCCCCATTGTACATTGGTACAATGGGGCAAAGGGGGACAGGGATCCTGGCAGGGCATAGGGGCAGGGTTGGCAGGGCTCTTCCCTTCCCTGCCTGTGGGGGGGCATACCAGGCTCTCCCTGTGTCCCGTCCCCCCAGCAGGGAGGGCATTGGTATAGTCCTGGGGTAGCCCTAAGTCGACTTAGGGCTACCCCACGTCTACACTGGCTTAAGTCAACTTTAGAAAGTTGACTTAAGCACTAAGTCGAATTTAAAGGAGGTTTAATAAAGTCGACTTAATTTTCCTTAAGCTGACTTAAGCAAGCTGCTTAAGTCGACTTAAGGAAACTGTAGTGTAGATGCAGGGTAAATTAAGTCGATTTAAGCAAGCTTAAGTCGACTTAATTTACAAGTGTAGACGCAGCCTAAAGGAGAAGTCGCCTGCCTTTGAGATTATTCTCCTGCTTCCCTGAGCATTTCTTGCTCTGTGTAACACATCAATACAGCCCTGATCAGCATTCAACCCCCTCCCCAGCTATGCCTATTGTAGCATTGAGAATTCCTGTGACTAGACTGACAGACCGCAGTGAGTTGGTTTATTCCCAGTGGTTAGTGCTCCCATGCCACCTGCAAGGCTGGAAGGAGATGGACAGATGGGGGTGGAGGGAACAATGTTGGGAACAGAAGCCACATGGAAGAAACAAAATCCAGCCCCTGACCAAGTCCTGTCACTCCATTCTCTGGCTGGAACGTGGCACCGTTCAGAGGGTAACCAACCCTGTTGTTTCAGTGCATATGTTGACAGGCACTGAGGGCTCAGGAAGGGATTTCCCACTACATATAGTCATTATATAATGGTTTCTTTTTGGCCTGGTTTATTAGAGATTTGTTTACTTCTTTCTTAGAGGCCTCATGTAGCAGCAACTGCTGAAAGCAGGATACCAGAGTAAAGAGATTGTGATGGAGGGGAAAATTCTGATTCTTGTATGCCAATGTCAATCCAGAATCACTCCATTGACTTCAGTGGCGCTCCCCTTGTGAAACTGCTAGCAGAGTCAGCGCTGGCAAGTCAGGCATTTCCGTGTCTTAGATTTTAGCAAGGCATGCACTGCACACACAAATCTTTGACACAACACATTTACTCCACTCTACCTTTCAGGCTTAACTAAATGTTAAGCAAGTGTAAATGACATTTTAAAATCTTGTTCATATAGTTGGTGCCTTGGTTTTTAATAAAAGCTAGAAGATACTGTGCTATCCCAGACTGCCACACTGGTGATATATCAGCTTCTCTGGCACTCTAAAAGGTTCGTTATATTAACATATTTTAATTGAATGCTGTAGGTATGTATGGTGCTGACCGGACATTTAAGAAGTGCTCAAACTCTGGTCCTATCCCAAAGGGCTTTCATTATAAGGTGAAATATTATTCTTCTTTTCTTCTTCTCAGAGCATGAAATCTAGTTATCAATTAGATGAAGTTTAAGATTACAACAGGGCCTTTAAAACCTTATTTTCTTCCAGAAAAGAGAGAGGGTGTTCATTCAAAATCCTCAGTCAATAGCAAGTTGTGTCTTTCAAAGCCAAGTTACACACACCATGTTGCTATCTATTACAAATGAACAATGAAGGAATGTTTAAGGCTAAATCACAAACGTTTGTCAAATCAGAAAATATTAATTGGTTTGGTTTCGCTTGCATCTCAAAAATTTCTATTTCTAGTCTAGAAGACTGTGTTATTCAGCTAGAGCTTTGTCAACCCCTGAAAAAATCTCCAGCTTTATACAAAGGAAAAAAAAAAAGATATGACAACCATTTTATTCCTCATTCTGCCAGGGTGAAACACCTTAGGGACTGAATTTATTAACATTTTTATCTTGTCAATATAATTGATATTTCAATAGTGTCTAGAGGCCGCAGCTAAGAGAGGGCCTCTACCCACAAATCATCATTCCTTTCTGAATATTAGGGAAAATTCCACGTACATGTTAATAGGACTGTAAAATTACCATTTGTTTATTAGAAGGGGACGTAAGATTATTGAAAGTCAACAGGTGACAATTAGAGGGCATAATAAAGCATAGCTGTGCAAAAGCATCAGGGTCAAATCTTGAAGAAATGTTTATTGGCCACTGAAATGCAATTCTTTTTAGATGCTGAGTATAACACCAGTAAAGGAAGCATATCACTGACAGAAACATTTTCTTAGCTCTAATGTCTGCCTTCAGTTTTTATACAGAAAAGCATACTGAATATTAGAATACCATTACAACTTCCTCTGTGCAGGTTTCAATCCACCGCATACTTTCCTCTGTGTCTAGGACCTTCCTCACCTATGGATCTGTCAGACATCAGGGCTAGCAAAGGCAATTCATTTCAACTCTTTAGCTAGATGGTGGATTACCGAGACTCAATCTTTTGCCCATTCCCACTGCTGCAAAATTTCCTTTATTCATCCCAAGAGAGTTGTGGCACAGTGTGGCCAGATGTCGAAATGCAACTATCAGATGTTGACAGGTCAAGCAACACTTCTACTAGGGGTCTGTTTTCTCCCCAAGAAACTCTCATCCCTTCCTGCATGCCGTGAAGTAAAATACAAATCTAAAGACCAGAAGCTGTAATGGAGAGAAGCTATCTTCCCGCTTGTTGCAGTGATCAGACTGTAACATCTTTTTCTCTTTTTTGTAATGTGGAATTTCACAGAAGGCCTAGCTTTGGGCATCTGTGTCATTTCTCCAGCTCTCCTATACCTCCACATGGTACCATGTGGGAACTGCAGATAGTTTCCTTCACTGTCTTGGCTCAAAGAGTCTTCAAAACTTTTTTTTTTTAATCTTAAAAAAGTAAAGACTAAAAAAAATGCAAATGAACTCCAAAGCAAAAGCCACAGAAACAGATAATATTAGCTGAAATATAAGCTTATAAAGCAGCATGTCCAGTTAATCACAGTGCCCAATTTGGTTACACAGTCTTCAAAAACAAGTAAAGGACTAAGAACTTGAGTGTATTTGTTCCTATGTGATACATAAATCGATCAAACTCTGGGAAGGGTGAGCCAAGGAAGCTCTCTGTCTTCCCTTCCATTTTATTACATTGGCCGTAAACAATTCCAAGTGATGTTCCTAAATGATACAAAGAAAGGAAGTTTGATCTGCTTTCACAGGAAGATTATCAGTGTTCCATGACCAACTGTCCTAATGCCCTGGCCCTGTCCTTGAGTTTATAAACTCACCATAGTTTTTCCCATTTATACAGCAGAGCTTTTAATGTATCTCTAGCTACATTAATATAAATATTTTAAAACAATAACAGAATTTGAGGACAAAAAAATAATTGAACTCTGGAATTTGGAAGGCATTTTAATGATTTTGCAGCCAAATAAGGTCTGACCCCTTTAAGGTAGCCAGGGATCTATAATTTCAACACTCCCCACCCACTGTGCTGATTTGTATCTAAATGGGTTGCTCATGGGGGAAGGTGACATAACAGAAGCAAAGCTTCACATTGAAAAGTTATTATTGTCAGAGGTAGGCTTTGCATGTAGGAACCTAAAGTTATGAAGCAATGGTTGCTTGCTGAAGGTCCATGTGAGGTTGACCAATCACATGGCCTCCTCCTTTCCAATTCCTACAACTCATTAAGAGAAGCTAAAAATACATTAAATATTTTTCCAATGTTACTTTCCAAGTAAGCATTTGCTGTCTTTTTCACAGGAGTGTGACTTGATCCCCAGCATGGGGGAAGGTAGTCTGTGCAATTATGAATGAGAGAGATTTCCCTGGGATAAATCTCTCTTGTAAAATTCATATTACACTTTACAAGATTTCAAGACACGCTATGGGGAATGCCAGAGCCACTACATGCATGTACTGTGCTGAATAGAAATAGAAAGAATGCTATTGCAATCATTAATGTTAAATGGAGTATTATTAACAGCAAGTATATTCCTATAGGGTACCCAGAACACTTGAGATTGAAGGAGATGGTTGGATTGTAACTAGATATTTGCCACACTTCCCAAACTAAAAGAGAAACATGACTTGTGTTACAGCAGCATGGAGCAGGTAATCTATAATTAGGCCAGATCATCATGGAGTATAAATTGAGGTCTATTTATTGATTTACACCAGCTGAGGATCCAGCCCACTGTGTCATATTAACTGCAGATCCTTCCCCTATAAAGAATAGGTTACATTCTAAATACTGGTCTTTTCAACAAAAATAAAAAGCAAATGAGGCTGCCCTGCTGCAGGTCGAATGTTTGTAACACAGTTTCACAAACTATTCCTGTTGCTGAGGGAACTTTCGTGAAGAAATTTGCAACTAATTTCAAATAATGAATCGAATCATGCAAACAGAAAAGAATGAACTTCAAAGAGTAAATATTATTTGCATAGCTCCAGTTAATACAGAGAATAAAGAACTCCAGAACTCCTCCAGCCTGCAGTTCAGCAAGAGTTAGCAGCAACGATATATTGACGATACCTATTTGATTTTTCACATGAAACGTCTAGCGTAAGGACTACAGGTAAGCTGTTATAACAGATAAAGGAGGAGGTAATGTTTTGTGAGAATGTGCAGGAAATGAGTCCATTTCCCAAATACATTTTGAAGTTTGAAATGTGTTGACCAGTTCTAATCACAGGTTAAATCTGCAGAGAAGATTCTATGCTAGATATAACTGGAGTGGTGATGAAAAAGAAAAAGGCACAGGAGACTGTTTTCCTTATCTCGACCTTGAGAAAAATAAGCAGGACAGAATCTTTCCACAGTGCTCAAGAATGATTTAGGAAACAAGGCCAACAAATGCATTTGCCCTGTTGCCATCTCTCCAAGACAGTCTGGATTACTGTCTGGAAACCTCAACTGATCCCAATTGGCAGAAATCCTACAATCAACAGTGAATAATAACCAGATGCACATATGACTCCTGCTTAGAGTATCAGCAAAGTGAGCCTCCCCTTTAATTTCCCCTATTCCCATACAATGGGATCTTCTCCTGGCCAGTAGGATTCCTGCAAAAGAGAACAGATGCTGTTGACAGAGACTATGCTCTCACTTGCAGTGCTAAATAGGACAGGTTTTAATCTTGGCTTTGTAACCCTAGGAACTGTAAATCAATCAATTTGCAGGCTCAATCTCTAGTTGCAATAGAAAGTAATAAATATTCTTTAGCTCCTTACCATCTCTAAAATAAATACTGTCTCCCACAACTTGCATGCACGTCCCATTACAGCTTGATATGGCCACCGCTTGGACATTACATGCATTTTCACTTACTCCTCTTCTGCACTAGTTGGCTGTCATCCCTGGGGCCCTGTTGCAAAATCTTAAAACAGCTGCTTGGACTGCATTTGATGGAATCTCTCTTACAACAAATACGATAAATGGACATTCTCATTGACTGTTCAACCCATGCTTCGACAAACGTTGAACACTAACACCATATTTCTGTGTTTCAAGAAATCCAGTAGATAGGCACATAATGGCATCTTTCAGTGCTTAATGAGACTGATTTTAAATGAACACAGATCTACCCATTGTCTGTACAGCGGTTGTGTCATCTGCTCCCATTGCACACTCTCGCCCTCACTTTCCGCTGTTTCCTCTGCTGGCAGCACAATTCATACCGCTGCTTTTCCACAGCCAGGAAGTCGTCTTTCTTCTAAAGCAGCGTGACACAGGGCCACCGACTTTATCGATTCCAAAGGCTTCCTCTGGTCAGCTGTAGCAGGAATGGGAATTAGCTAATTGATTTTAGCAAAAATGCTAGTGACAGTCTTTCAGCCCTGTTGCATTTTCCATGTTGTCTCCATAATAAAATGAAGGGTAGAAACCACCATTACACACATGCATATATATAATAAAGTGGAGATTAACACTGACTCTTTATATGGTCTTAAATCCAGGGGTGTGCCCCAAAGGCCAGCTTTGTTTGGTAGACAGTGTTGTCTACATCTATGAAAAGAAAGTCGATGCAAATCCAAGAGTGTCAATTATTACATGCAAGAAGCAACAGCATACCACACTGTTCATCATTCGGGTTTCGCCAGGATTCATCTGGACTCTGGGTTGCTCTTGGACAACCGTTTCTATAGCCTGACCAAAAGCAGTAAATACCAGAAATCTTTCAAGAAAGTCTTTTCTCACAAGATTGTCAGCCCAACTGTGCAGACTCTAGTAGTTTGGACAGTTCAGTTATAGTTGAAATGAGTGCCCAAACTTTAGGTGCTTATCTGAAGCTACCTCCCAAATCTTTTGAGTTTGACCTGTCATAAGATCATGCCATAGGGAGATGAAGTTTCCTATTGTCATTTACTACAAGGGAACTCTTTGCATTCAGAGCTGTAAAATTCAGGTTCCACTAAAAAGAGGGTAGAGATTTGTCATTCAAATATTTGACCAAAAAAGGGCACTTTTTTTTTGGCAAACTAAAGTTTTCATGGAAGATTTATAGTTGTTTCAAACCCTTTTGATTTTCCAATGAAAAGCCCAAAAGTTTTACCAGTTTGTTTTTAAAGAAAACATTTTAATTTATTTTCCAACCAGCTCCAGTTTCAATTGGATTGATGAATTGGCAGTAGGCAGTAGGGCAGAGGGAACAATCTTAGCCATATTCAAATTAGAAAAAAAGAGGATGAAGAACATTACTCAATCTGGTGTAGGGAGAGAGGAAGATGGAGAAAAGGACTGGCAAACTTCACCTTAATTCAGAGAAGATGCACAAATCACAGGCAGCTCCTAAGATATTTGTAGGCTTTTTTTGAAGAGCTGAATAAGTAATACCCTAAAATGAGGCAAAAGCATTATCCCTAAATAAACAAAACAGCAAAACTGAACAATGCAGTTCCCATTAGATTTCCCCCACCCTTTGCCAAACTTATCAAGTTTAGATGCAATGCAAGAAACTTCCCTAGTAAGTCCTCCAAACTCAAGTGAAGCAGTGGGAGTATCTTCAAACTTTTTATAAGCGCCAAGAACTCTCTTTTTTCAAAGAGACAAACCTGCTATTCACACTTTAATCAAAAGACAAAACAAGACATTTTTTTTTGTTTAAACAGCCAGCAAACTCTGGTTACACTCAGCCAAGTCCGATTTGTGTCTCGCTGATCTTATGAACTACTTTTTCTGATATTGATTCTGCGGTGGCTGCCCGCCACTTCGCCATTCCACCCAGCCTGGTACTTGTGCATCCCAGAAGTGTAAGGACCCATCCAACAGTGATATCAATATCCTCTTATCCTCCCAGAATCCGCACAAGCAGCTCACTCTTGCATCTGGATCTCTTTTCCCAGAGATGAGAGAGTTCATGTGGACATCCTCATTCTTCAAGAAGAGGGAAACAGTAATGCACTCACTGCCTGATATTCTCACCTAGATGGAGATATGAAGAGAAAGGAGGAGGAAAAGCGAAGCACTGGGCACTTCATGATAAAAGATGATGATGATGAATATCTTTCCAATGGGAAGGAAAGCCAGTTGTTTCCTGGGGTCTCTATATTCTGCCTAGGAAGGAGTACTGCAGAAAGGGATCTGGATGTCATAGTGGACCACAAACTAAATATGAATCAACAATGTAACATTGTTGCAAAAAAAGCAAACATCATTCTAGGATGTATTAACAGAAGTATTGTAAGTAAGACAAGAAGTGCTCTACTCCATTCTATTCTGCGCTGATTAGGCCTCAAAAGGAGTATTGTGTCCAGTTCTGGGCACCTCATTTCAGGAAAGATTTGGACAAACAGGAGAAAGTCCAGAGAAGAGCAACAAAAACAATTAAAGGTCTAGAATACTTGACTTATGAGGGAAGATGGAAAGAACTGGGTTTGTTTAGTTTGACAAAAAGGAGTCTAGAGGGGACATGATATCAGTTTCAAGTACCTAAAAGGTTGCTACAAGGAAGATGGAGAAAAGTTATTCTCCTTAAATGTTGATGATTGGACAAGAAACAATGGGCTTAAATTACAACAAGGGAGGTTTAGGTTGGACATTAGGAAAAAAATCCTAACTGTCAAGGTGATTAACCACTGGAATAAATTGTCTAGGGAGGTTGTGGGATCTCCAGCTTCAAAAATTTTTAAGAGGAGGTTGAACTAATACCTGTCAGGGATGCACTGGATGGTACTTGGTCCTCCCATGAGTGCAGGGGACTGGACTCAATGACCTCTCATGGTCCCTTCCAGTTCTATGATCCTCTAGTCACAGAGAAAATAAGGCTCCTCACCCTCAATGCTGCCTGGAAATATGAGCTTTTCCTTGTAATCAAGGAGGATTGTGGCCTCTAAGGCCTACACTCGAACCTCAGATGGAGTTAACACCTTTATTTCTGAAACTTTTAAAAGATAAAAGGAAGCAGATTACAGTGGAAGAAGAGTCTGTCCCTGAGCAGCAGGAAGTGAAGCGTAAACAATAACCACATCCCCAAGTGGTGAATTTTATTCTGATTTGTTCAGTGACCTGGAAAAGATAAACACATTCAACTGAAATCATGCTCTGCAACTGGTTACTGGCTTGGAGTTCAACAGCTGGAAACCTGCCATTAATAAGTATTCTAGAACATGACTTTTGCCAATAAGACTCACTCTAAAAGTTTTAATGGCAAACAACATCAAACAGGAAGGAAAAATGAAAGCAACAAAAGAAAAGAAATAGTTTAATTCATTTTGACATTTTGCTAAGTCAAAAAGAAGACTACAGACTAGCACATACAAGTCACTCAAGGTGTCCAAGAATATAAGACACCGGGTAAGGGAAGGAACATTAAGCTCAAGCATTACGGTCAGATCAGCTCATTGTTAACAGCAGAAACACCAGCCTAATTTCTAAGTCAAAGCACAGAATGATGGATAACACTTCTAAAATTGGTGGCAGCATCCCACACGCCTGCCTACCTTTTTTTTTTTTTCCTTCCAGATTCCTCTTCAATGTAAGATCAGTGGGACTAGCAGATTTCTGACCATTGACACTAGTACCATAGACCAAAAGGTCAGAAGGACCAATATGATCATCTAGTCTGACCTCCAGCACAACACAGGCCACAGAACCTCACCCACAATTCTGGCAATAAACCTATAACCACTCATCAGTGAGGTTGTGAAGTTCATGATGCACATTCCTTCCCTTACGTTCATAAGAATGGAGACTGCCAGTGCAAACATCCTTATCAGCATCATTCACAACTTTGACTCCACATTATAGACTCCGACAAGTCAACTTGCCATTCTTCTTCCTGGAAAGGAAGCAGCCCTGGCAACCAATGGGGATGGAGCAGTTGATCAAAACCTTGCTGTCTGCTGGCATAACAAGTTCAGAGGCAACAATTAAGTAATGTAGTGAGAACGAAGAGATTCAGGGGTCTCTGCACAAAGGAGAACCTTTGCCTGTCTATCATTAGGACAGGTTAGCTGTAAACACATGCAGTGCCATTATCTAGCCACAAGAGTCCTATTTCTCACCATCATCCCTGTGTAATCTTTAAAAGATATTATTACTGCTGGTGGATATTCCATTATTTTAGTAAGACCACTGGTTTTCTAACGGCCTTTCCAGAGGGAAGTATCAAAGCAAGAATTCCAGGTATGACAATGTCAGCTACATGCATAGGTATTTTTCCAGGAACACATGGAAAAAAATAGGTAATAACCCTTCACTAGAGCATTTAGTTGACTGTTCTTTACTGCTCTCTTTTTTTAAGGTTGAGACTAAAGAGTTCTTTTCACATTTCTATTGACCCTGTAGTAGTATATAACTTTCTAAAAATGTTATTTATATTATAGCACCATTAGAGACCTCAGATGGAGTCAGGACTCACTTGTGCTAGGAATAGCACAAAACAGTATTTAGAGTCTGCTCTCCCCTGAAGACCTTGCAATCTAACTAGATAATGCATAAAGCTTTTACAAAGGGTATTAGAGTAATGAAACTATATCACATTTTCCATGACACTTTACATAATATAGTTAAGCCATTGCCTACCACCCTTTCATAAGAAATAGTGGAAGCAGAAAAAGTGGCATAGATCAAGGAAAAGGAAATACAGAAAATAAAATGCATGCATTATGGCAAAAGATATAACCTAAATGTCAGAAATCAGCCAGAGGGAAAGTCATATCTCTGGCCCAAAAGGCTGTGGAAGGAGATTTTCCAGTCAACAAGTGGAGTTAGGTGCCCCACTTCCATCAAAAGCCATTGGTATTTGGGCACCTAACTCACCTTGGGAATCTTCAAAATTCTCTATCTGGATTCCGATACCTTTACTTGTTTTGAATAGTGTCTCATATGGAGAAAGGTGCTACTCAGTTAGAGTAAAAGATACCAAAGTTCCCCCAGTCTCCAGCAGGAATTAATGGGGAAGAACAGAATGTGTAATAGGAGGGAAAGGATGATGGGAACCCACAAATTGGAAATGACAAGTGTAGATAGTTTTGAAAATTCATTGATTTGTGAAGTTTTTCCAAACTGGACAACAAACAAAAACAGTATAGCAAAACTATGCAGATACATGAATACCAACACCATGCAATAAATAAAACTGAACCTGTATCAAAACAATTACTAAATTTTTAAAAAATCATATTTATTAAACCCCATAAATTATCATAAGGAGTAAATGAAGGAAACACACAGTACGCTGTGTTAAATTTCACTCAGTCATGGAAAAGTGCTATGGAACATAATGCAAATTAAACCAACAGAGTCCAATAGAAATTACATTAACTAGCAAAGAATTATGTCCCTCCTACACATTTCTTGAAATTAATTTTAAAATTCTATAGAAAGACTACCACTCTGTTAAATTCTCTCAGACTTTTTCCATTTGGGCCATGTGCAAAAGTGCTTACAATAAATATTCCAGAATCTTCCCTCACTAGGAAAAACCAATTCTGTTCTCTACATCCATTAGTCTATACACAATGGATCCATATTACAGAAAGGAGAAGTCCCTCTTTCTTGGGACTCAGGAGTATTTGAAAATAGAGCCCCTGAAATCTCCACCTTTCAGCACTTTGTGTTATTGGGAGACCTCTTGTCCCAAGCGAGTGCCTGGAAAATCTGCTTCTCTTATGTTTTTCCATGTGCTGGAGCTTATTCTTGCTCTGTTGCTGGAAAGGCCAGGACATCTCCTCTGGCAGTTTTTAGACTTTTATAAACTGGAAAGTATTTTTCTGGCTTGGAGTTAGCTTGCCTAGAATCAGTGAAAGATGCTGCAATTTTTGTTGGGATGTTAATCATGTTATGTTATTTGTTACTATTCATAGTTTTTGGCTTTTAAAAAAAAATTACCATAAACATCCATTAATTCATGTTTTACTTTCAATTCTCATTTCATTCTGGTATTTGTATGAACTTTGGGTGTTGTACTGTTGCAGTGAGGTTTCCAATTTGTTAATTTAGTCTGTATACGAAGGCCAGTGTGTAACTATTTAAATACCTTTGAGGTGGAAGAGAGAGTTTTGTGTTTTATGTTTTAATGTCAAGACAGAGAATGATTTTCTAGGCAGAGTCTGACTAAACTTTTTAACAACTGTATTCTTTCCACTACTAAAATCTGAAGAAGCCATCTGTGTGAATGGTTCAGAAATTCATCTTTTAAATTAAACAACTCTCAAAACGTTGCATTGAAAATTTTCTGTGGTAAGAATTTGTTTATATTAAATATTAATCCAGAGATGCATCACTCTCTTCCTTATAAAAATAGTGAATTGGACCTCACTGAATACTCAGCAGTTGAAAGGTTGGTGCATAATCCTGGGCTTTGGGAGTTGTATATGAGACATTCTCAGGTCTCCTTCCAATTTACATAAAAATCATTTGTTAGAGATCTGAAAAAAGATATAAAGTGGAGATTTCAAAGGCTTTTGCCATTCAGTGCTCTCAAGAATTTGGCAACAAGTGATCCATTTACTTACTTGGCTTCTTAAATATAAAATCCACTATGGAAGGGTTTTAAATAAAGATATCGGTAGAAATGGAAGACTGGGTTAGTGAAGACTGGATTCCTATGCTGTTGAGGAAATACATCCTGAATAGCATGAATATGATTTTAATAGATTTGGATCTGTGTTTTAAAGTATTGTTTTATAAAGGATTTGGACCCTTGGAATTTTTATGAGGGAAAAATAACCAGTTGGGCAGGACTATACTGAAATGATGCAGGGATTCACTCTCCTAATTAAATAAAAGATAACAATTTGAGTGAGACAGACCAGTTTGGGAACATATGTCTCCTTGCTATTTTTGCCCATTTTTAGAGCCAAACCCAAAGCAACCTTTCTTGGAAGTCTACATTTTCATGTTTCCAGTTATCTATCCACCCAGATGCTATTAACCCCCACCCCCACCCCCAACACTTAAAGATACCACAGAATAGCATCATAAATACCACAGTTAATTCCTATTCTAGGTATAGAAAAAAGAAAAATTCAAGCTGGAAATAGTTTGCAAGTTTTCAATGGTATCAGTAATTAGACATTGAAATAGATAATGAAGAGATGGGGTTGTTCCTCCATCATTTGGCACCTTTAAATCAAGACTGGATTTCTTTCTAGAAAGTATAATACTATAGCTCAAAACCACAAATTATTCGGCACAATGAAGGAATTACTATGTGAAATCCTATGGCCTCCAATAGACACAAGGTCAGACTAGAGTCATGAGATGATCACAATGGTTCTTTCTGTCCTTAAACTCTGTGAAATAAGGGAATTCAGGGCTTGATCTTTTTAACATTAAGTCAATTAGAATGTTTTTCATTTATTTCAATACATGTAGGGTCAAGCCCTCTGGATTTTCACTTTAACACTGATCATCAGGGCTAGGCACTTCTAATGAGCCTCCAGTAGGACCAGATTCACCAGTTGGCTCAGTCAGTTATATCAATGTTTCTCAACCTTTAGCGGGCCGGGAAAACCTAAAGGTATTAATTACTTTATGTGGAACACCTGATGAAAACATTCTTGAAAAAGATGGCAACAGTGGCAGGAGATTTAAAATGCCTCAGTTGCAGCGAAGCTTCCAGGTGCACTTCAACATCTGCCCCTACCCTCTGGAAGCTTTACTGTGTCTGGGGCATTAAATTGCTCCTTCTTCCGCCCCACTCAGTTCACCCAATGAACTGGGTTGGATTAGTTTACGGAATACCTGCACTACGTCTGAGGAGCATCGGTGTTCCACAAAACACCACCTGAGAAACACTGAGCTAAATAGTTGATTTCATTACCTCACCCAATTCATTTCACGTGGGCCCCTGCATAGCCAACAGATGATGTAATACTTGGTCACTACTGACCTCTTCTAGATTTTAATCAATGGCCTTACTCAGAAAACCGTTCTATAGTCTATTACTAATTCCTTGAGACATTCCATTCTCTGTTCTTGTGTTGGATTCCATATTCTGCTTTCATATACATGATCACAATTTATTACCCCTAGCAGCAGTGAGGCATTGTGGGAATAATACATCTAGGTAGACCTTTTGAAACAGTCATTTATTTTAAACCAGGTTATAAGAGAGTCCCTGTAAGAGCCACATCAGGAAACACACATCAAATTGTATTGTTAAAATCTGACATTGGTAAAAGGCTTGGATCTCAGGTTTGTGATTCATATCTTTGTGCTCATAAAGAGAGTCAGGGGAAATCATAAAGAAATAGCTTTATGTTCAGCGGCATATGAAATACATGTATAACCTCAACAGATTGCTCAGGCAGATGGATGAACCTTTAGGAACCTGCAGAGGGAAAAGGAACTCATTGAATCAGCTGTACCCCTGCAGATGTGAACGAACACTGCTAAGGATGCTTTTAATTTCAGTAGATAGCAAATGACTGGGGCACAGTTCAGTATTAGTCACTGACGTGTTGACATGATATTTTGATTCCTTTTTTACTTTGATGTTACAGCAAATAGGAGGCTGTAAACATTAATTTTGGGGAAAGGTCACATTTCAGCTACAGTGGAATAATAGGGTATTTGACTGCAAAGTAGTAGAATAAAATTCAGTTCCTGGTTCTGGTGCCAAAGGGGTGCTGGAAAGACTCCTTTCCTCTCTCAGTATCATGGGGCTAATGACACTGGCCTCTTATAATAGCACAGTATAAGAGCTATGTATTATTTATTAGTAGAAGGAATGTCTGGGAGATTTTAGTTATCTTTACATTGAACCTTTCTGACTTGGTTCTTTATGGTCTAAAAATCAGAGCAAGTCTCTAAGGCTGTGTCTACACTTGTAAATTAAGTCGATTTAAGCTTGCTTAAGTCGACTTAATTTACCCTGCATTTATACTACAGTTTTCTTAAGTCGACTTAAGCAGCTTGCTTAAGTCAACTTAAGGAAAATAAAGTTGACTTAATTAAAATTAAGTCGACTTTATAACACCACCTTTTAATTCAACCTAAGGCTCAAGTCGACTCCCTAGAGTCGACTTAAGCCAGTGTAGACGTGGGGTAGCCCTAAGTCGACTTAGGGCTACCCCAGGGCTACACCAATGCCCTCCCTGCCGGGGGGGGGGGGAAACGGGGAGCCTGGCATGCCCCTCCACAGGGCAGGGCAGAGCCCTGCCCACCCTGCCCCTATGCCCTGCCAGGGTCCCCGACCCCCCTTTGCCCCTTTGTACCTAGGTACAAAGGGGCAAAGGCTGAGCCCCCTGGCATTGGGCAAGGGGTGCCCCCCTGCCCCCATAGACCTCCCCTAGGTCCCCCTAAGCCCCTAGAAGTCGACCTAGGCATCCAGTGTGGATGCTCTAGGTCGACTTTCTAAGTTCCCCTTTAAGTCGACTTTAATTTTAAGTGTAGACACACTAAGTCGACTTAACTAAGTCGACAAAGTTGACTTAAATTAACAAGTGTAGACATAGCCTAAGTCTGAAAGACAGAACACAATGAAGCCACTGACTTTCTGTCTGAGCCGTGACAAGAAACATAACTTTCCAGTGCAGTCATTTATATCTCTGCAAAATGGGGACCGTACATATTGTCTAAACAACATACACTGTACAAACACATTGCAAAGCTTGTCACTGACATTCATAAAATGCTTTGTAATACTTGTGCAAAGCTATTGAAGAACACCTTATTTCTACACATTATAACCTGAATGGTGAGCTTTGTGTCTGAACATCTGAATATTTGAGCATTAGCCCTCTTCACCGTGGCATGGCTCTGGGAATTCCTGCTGAGTTGCTTACCCATAATCACCACTAAATCCTTTTTAGAGCCACTGCCTTGTAGGATATAATCCCTCATTCTGTTTGCATTGCCTGTATTCTTTGATGTATATACTTTACATTTGGCTGTATTAATACACATTTTGTTTGAATGGGCACAGCTTACCAAGAGATCTAGATCATTTTGTATGACTGCCCTATCCTCATTATTCACCACTCCACCAATCTGTGTCGCCTGCCAATTTTACAAGCAGTGATTTTATATTTACTGCCAGATCATTGATGAAAATGTTCAAAAGCACTGACTTAGTGCAAATTCCTGTGAAGTCCCACTAGAAATACCCCCAATTCCATGATGATTTCCCAGTGACAACTATTTTTTCAGATTTGTCAGCTAGTTCTTAATCCATTTAACATATGTTCTATTGATACTGTGTGGTGCTAATATTTTAATTAGAATGTTGTATGGCAATAAATAAAGTGCCTTACAGAAATCTAAGTATATTACACTTATACATTTACCTTTATCAACCTAACTTGTAATTGCAAAGAGTGAAATCAGATTTGTTGGGCAAGATCTATTTTCCATAAAACCATGCTGACTGGCATTAATTATATTTTTCTCCTTTAATTCTGTATCAATTGAATCCTGTATCAACGTTGTTATTATTTCACTTGGTACTGCTGTCAGACTAACTGACTCATAGTTACCCTGGTCATCTCATTGGCTCTCTGAATTCTGGAAGAGTGCTAGTGTCGTGTGATCTGTTCAAATTCCACTGGCATTCCAAAGCTAATTAAAAATTAACAACAGTAGGCCAGAAATCTCCCCAATTAACTCTTTTGGGACTTTTAAGTTGCAAATTATCCAGGCCTTCTGATTTATAAAACTTTATGTTTAGTATACGTTCTCCTCAGTTATTAATGGACTGGAAAGTATTTCATTATCCTCATATGATAGAAGTATATCATATTGCTTCTTTCCAAGTATGGAACAGAAATATTTATTGAACACTTCTATGGTTTCTGCATCATCACCATCTCCATCCAGTATTGGGATTATGCCACTTCTTTTCTCCTTAATATACTTTAAAAATTCCTTCTTGTAATCATTAATTGCAGCCATAGATCTTTTTCCCAGATGTCCTTAGCTTCCTTATCAATTTCCTGCACTTCATAACTTGCAGTTTAAATCAACTGCTATCTATTTCTCCCCTTTCCCATTTGTTATATAGTGCTCTTTTTATTTCTAACTGCTATCTTCACTTCGCCACTGATTCAGGATGGACTTTCGGCCAAAGATGCCCTCTTGCTTGATTATGGAATCATGGCATTTTGATTGTCTAATGAACACTTCTTAAAGAAATGCCAATTTCCATTTGCCTTTTTCTTTCTATATTTTTCTTCCCAGTTTCATTCATAATTTTTCCTTAGCTTGGGAAATTAGCCCTTAAAAAGGATTTTTTCCCACTGAGGAAAAGTAAATGAATAAGCCAAATATAAATTAATTGTTATATTATAAACAAGTAGTCCAGTGGCACTTTTAAAGACTAACAAATTTATTTATCGCATGAGCTTTCGTGGGAGAAAATCCCACTTCGTCAGACACTTGAAACTCATGTGATAAATAAATTTGTTAGTCTTTAAAAGTACCACAGGACTCCTTGTTTGTTTTGCTGAACTAGACTAACAGGCTACCCCTTTGGAATTTGTTATATTATGAAACCCAGAGAGGACTTGTGTGTAATGCAATGATGTAAATACCACAAAAGATGCCTTATGCCTTGTTTGTTGTCTGTAAATGGCATTTGCCTATCCAATAATATGGATAGTGTGGCAAAAAGCTGGTACTTACTTTGACTATTTTTCTTGCAATCTGGGGCTCCTACAGTGGACACTGATTAGCAGCTATAGAGTCTTACACCTACGAGTTTAGTTTAATCTTTCACCTTTGCCCAATAGATGTTTATATTTAATAACTCATTGTATGCCCCTTTTGTTGCATGCTAGTTTTACTAATGGTTTTTTTGTATTAAGAAATGTGGATGAGCTACTTAAAAATGCTTATATAATCATTCTGTGACTCTTCAGTGATACATGCTGTTGTTTCAGATCAATAGAGTGTTTGTCCAGGAGTTTCAATTGACTGACATTCAGCTGTTCATAGTTCTGATTCCATAATCTTTAAGTATTCTTTTGCATGCTTTGAAGATGCTGCTCCATAGGGCCCAGAAGAGAAGAGATAAGCATATGCCTTGAATCATGAAAGGGAAAAGAAGAACAACAAAAATTCCCATTAAGGCAAACATGCATTTGCAAACAATCAGCAACATGGACAGGAATTCAGCAAAGACAGCTCAGAATGGCAAGAAACTCCAGAGACAAAAGAAACATTTCATTTGTGCATAACTGAGAAACCCACTAAGTGGTACCAACTGCATCCCTGTAATGGAGCTGCTTGTTGCACAAAGGAAATACAAAAATATATATGCTGAGGGAGTTCAATCACAAGGATACTGTCAACAGTATAACTGAAATCCACTTCAAAAAAGAGTGAAAGAAACCAACTAGAACAAACTAATAATCAAGCCAAAGAGTTACAAATGGGGTGGGGGGACCCCAGTACAGTAAACTGCCATAATTCATAACATGTTCAGCAAAGTACAATAAAATACAGTGCCAAGAAATGAAACTACCACAATAAAAGAAGACATGCTGTATCAAAGGATCCCTGAAGCTATTTACCCATCATGCTTTAATTTGTCCTTCCAATGGTCCTACTCAGCCATGGAAGAAATGGTTGCCAGCTTCTCTTGACCAGAAAACCAGTCACTCCAATACACATGCACTTGTTAAAAGCTACATAGGTGGAATGGGGCAACGACCACCACACATTTCTCCCAACCACCCTGGACCCGCAGGATGATTCTGGCAGTCACTCTATCACACACGTACACATCTTTAGCAGGTAAAGGCAGGAGGAGATGGCCAGTGTAGACATAGCCATGATGTCTACAGCAAGTTAGTTCGAATTAAGGAGGCTTAATTCGAACTAACTAAAGCCATGGCTACACTAAGCTTTAGTTAGTTCGAATTAAGGGCTTCCTTAATTTGAACTAATAAGTTCGAATAGGGCCTCAGAAGTAAGGCTTTAATTCGAACTAACTAGTTCCAATTAGCCAATGTGGCCATGTTAATTCAAACTAATTTCTTAGTTCGAACTAACCGGCCATTGAAATGAATGGGGATCGCTAATTCGAACTAAGCAAGTGCCATGAATGGCACTTGCTTAGTTCAAACTAACTTTTTCTAGTCGAACTAACTAATTCGAACTAATTTTAGCAAGTGTAGACATAGCCCATGTGTCTGAACAAAGACAAAGCTGTTATATTTTATCATTTAAGAGCTTGGCAGATAAGATAAACTATCTTAAATAAAGAAAGCACTCTTGTGTTCTTCTCTCTTTGATTAATTCTATGATTTTTATTTTATTTTATTTTAATTCTGGCAAACGTCAGCCCTACTCAGGGTTTGGAAAGCTTTGTAGTTAGTTTATAGCTCAATCTATTTCATTACTGCAGGGTGCCAGTCACCTAATCATTCCAAAGATTATTATAAATCTCTGACCTGGCCTGTCCATTATTAGAGCCTGCCAATAGAAGTCTACACTTTATATGTGACTATGTCTTAGCACTTGAATATTTTACAATGAAATGTGCAGCTCTAGCCTTTGCCTGGCATTCTGGGCAAATTAAGTCACAGCCAAACCTGTAAGGCTTCATTTTAATGTCTGAGTCAAAACCTGGTCTTGGCTTTCTGCTCATCTGATCGCTCTGAATGAAAAGCCAGCCACAGTGCACCTGCACCGCATTGTTAGAGTTCAGCAGTACTGCTGTTCACAACAGGAGGTGCAATTCTTTTCAGACAATCAACTGGTTACAATTATTCGGAATGATAAATAGCCTGCAGCCCGCTCCACATAACTTCAGACACGTTGCACAACATTCTGCATTTCTAGCTTTAGATGAATGGAAAAAAGAAGGAATAAAAGATGCTTCTCGTGAACTACTGACATGATATCTAAATCTGGCTCAGGATGTACAATATCCACTGCTGCAGAGGGTTCGATTTGTAATTTCTTTTGTGTTTGGCTCCCAGTGGCATATTTCTTTCATTGTTTATAAGCCTGCCTCTTGGGTAATGATAAAGGGAGACAGTTTGTGTGGTGACTGGAGCAAGAGTCCGGAATCTGGGATTCAATTCCAGACAGCCACGGATGTGCTTATTGCCAGGTCCTGCTTGCCACTCTTCTATGTCCCCAAATCTCCACTCCTGTTCTGCCCTCTCCTTGCAGCCAACAGAGGTGTCCTAAGCAAGCCCATAGATCCACCTAGATTCTCATAATGGAATCCAGCACTGTCGTATCTGAGCACTTCCCTGAAAATCAAAGAAGCAGGACCTGCATCATTTCTGGTCAAAATCCATGAAAGACTGCCACACCAGAGGAAGCAGGAAGAGTTGTTGGGAGTCTCCAACTTGAGGGAAAATTATGGATCTAGTTAGAGGCTGACAATATGATATGGATAGCTGGCCAACAAAGAACCGGAAAGCTGCCTCAGAAAGAGGCTGACTGAGGAGAATGGAGAAGGCCTGAAGGAAGGTGCAAAGTTGGCAGAGGGCCCAAGGATAGTGATGTTTGGATTCATATTCAGTATTATTAATTATATTATATTATATATTCATATTCAGTATTTTATACACACACACACACACACACGTATTAAGCAAAGCAAATTACTCGGTGTTCACTGACGAACCAAAAAGGTGAATTCATGTAACCTTTATATATTAGTGATAGGAAATTAAGTCAAGTTTAAAGCACAATTCAAACCAGAATGAAAAAAATGGAGAACCTAAAAGGCTATTGAGCACAGGAGGATTATATGTTTTGGTACAGACTCTTAGATCATAAATCCTATGCAGAGTTTATTTTTAGCAATATGTTTTTCCTAATAAAGATTCCACTTGTTGCTTTCAGTAACACATTAAATTGGAGATAAAATAAATCACAGTGGTGTTCTACTTTCGTGTATGTATATCTGCTTTGAAGAGATGTTGCAAGAGGACTCAGACAAGGGAATTATGAGTCAACAATCCTTTATGTTCAAATAATGCTCTTTGGGATTATGTATGCTCTGGCACAAA
The DNA here is from genome assembly GCA_007922175.1 of Pelusios castaneus. Taxonomy (NCBI): domain Eukaryota; kingdom Metazoa; phylum Chordata; order Testudines; family Pelomedusidae; genus Pelusios; species Pelusios castaneus. The sequence goes on from ML685836.1 coordinate 2,340,240, forward strand.
GCAAACCAAATGCCTAAACTGATCCTGCCATATATTATGTAATCATGGGGAAAAGGGTTCAATCATTATTACAAAAGCCACAATTTTGTTTTGATGGCTCAACCCAACATTGTTTGCATACCAAGCACCATACAATTGATGTTTCAAGCCAAGTAGCTAAACAAAGCATTGTCACTGACTTACCATACGTTATGTGAATGTCACTATTACTCTTCATGTCTGGAAATGGACATGACTTTCTTCTTGCATAAGTTGCTTTTTAGCATTTCAAATCTTCAAAATTTTATACTCACGAAGGCGTGGCAGATGCTGGTCTCTCCATTAGTACAGAATTGAGCACTTGGACTGTGAAGTATTCTTCCAAGGGAAATGGGCCTCCTCCTTTTTGGCTTCGGAGCTTGCCAAACCAATATGTGGCACCCTCATCAGAAATGTGTGATGTCCTCAGACCACCTTCAAATCTGGTCAGAGGGTATTCACCAGTGATGTGTGACATTGCCCGTCTTTGGCCACAGCTGCATGCGGGATCCTCATTGGCCCCAATTGTGAAGGCTGGCTGAACCTTGACCCTGGCCAGTCTGAAATCAGCTCAGGTAGGCCTATGAGAGGTGTGGCAGATCAAAGCCAGGAACTCCATGGGTGTGCTAGTTATGAGAGACTAGTTTCTGACTTCAGCTTCAGCCTATTCTTCATGCCACATCCACATCACAGCGAACAATCCTGCTTTGGTAGTAGGTTAGGACACGTACTGCATGGCCTAAAGAACCAGACTCTCCGATTTGGTATGGCCACTTTGAGCTGCTCTTCAGGCATATTCTAGTCCTATAGATCACCCCAGCATAAGCTGATCTTACAGAGAGTGACAGAGCTGGTAGAAAAGCTCTGGCATCATTCTGACTCCCTACTGCCAGGATACAAGGCGAAAGGAGACTAGATGAAGGAAAGAATGGCCGGGATGCCACCGTACTACGCTAATCACTGGCTATATTTTCTGCCCTTGTATCCATTTGCAGCTGGCATGAATTAGAATATCGCTCAGCCTTGCATCAGCTCAATACACAAGGGGTGAATTCTACCCAAAGAATGTTACAATTGTTATTTATTCATTCCTAAAGTCCAGAAGTTAGCGAGGTGCCTGAAAGAAACATCTGAAGATGTAATCCTGGTCTAAAATGCTTCTAGTCTAAACTGGACATATTTCCATAGTGGGGATGATAAACAGATAAAAGGAAGTGGAAGGTGAAGGAGGGACTAGTGTTTCATTAATTACCACAAAGGGCTATTCAGTAAAGCTTACACCTTCTTGGTGCCATTAAATTAGTTTGTTTCCTAACTGCCTTCTTCTTGACAGGGCAGCAGAGAGAAGATTTCAGGCACAATCTAAATGAGGCACGAGAAGTGACTTGGCTACAGTTAAAAGCAATGCATACATTTCTTAAGGCACTGGGAAACTCGGATGCCTTGCCACAGGCTCTACTTGCTCATCTAAAATTATTTATGAAAGTTTTGGCCTTTAATCACTTTACGCTTGCAAGGAGAGAGAGACGTGGACTGATTTAAAGGTAAAGAAAGGGAATATTCAACACAACAGCTTGCCAAAAAAATTAACACATTACATGCGGCAACAGCAAATGCTAGACTCTGGGTGAAATCCTGATGCTATTAACATCAGTGGGAGTTTTACAATTGACTTCAATGGGGACAGGATTGCACCCACTGTAACTCTGCATTTGCCTGTGCTGTAATCAGCAATTACATCATTGAAATAATCTGCCTCACTATTCTTTTTAACATATTATTTATTAGCTTAAGTCTACACTTACCATGGTTTTCAGCAGCAGTCAAAGTCGTTCACGCTCAGCTTCTGGCATTCAAAAGCTAGGGACACCCAGAGTCTGGGCTTGCAGCCTTGACCATCTTGGCTAATGGCCACTGACAGACCTTTGAACTTATCTAGTTGTAGTTTTGGCCTTCACAACATCCCCTGGCAGTGAGTGCCACAGGGTTGATTGTGCATTGCGTGAAGAAGTATTTCTTATTATTTATTTTAAACCTGCTACCTATTAATTTCATTGTGTGACCCTGATTCTTATGGTATGTGGTGCATCTCACAGGGCACTTGTCGCTACCCAGTGAACCTCACTGCCTGGCCAGTTGAGTTGGTTTCTCCCTCACAAACACACACCAAGCTGTTTCTTTTACATCGAGGTGTGTATTTATTTCCCTCTTACATAGCAATACTTGTGCAGTACAAGCTTTACAGCAAGGGTAGGATTCTCTGCAGCCATCATACCCCAGTCCAGGCTCACCTGAGAGCTTCTCCTGAGCCCCTTCTTTTCTTTTCTCCCCAAGTACCTTGTTAACCCAGTGGTTATCACCCAAATGCTCACAATTCCCCAACAGAAAGTGTAGAATTGCCCTCCGCTGGGCTTGCAGCCTTCTCCAGACTGCAGCAATATCAGTGATCACAGTGTCGCAGATGGCACTCTGTCACATAACACTTCCTTTTTCACTTTAATTCAGATAATTCTGTTCTTTACTATACTTTCGATCAATGTGCCTGATAGTGAAGGTAGGTTTATGGGCCTGCAATTGCCAAGACCGACTCTGGAGCCTTTTTTAAAAGTTGGTGTCACATTAGCTATCCCCAGTCATCTGGCACAGAAACTGATTGAAATGACAGGTTACACAGCAGTTTGTAGTTCTGCAGTTTCATATTTGAGTTTCTTGAAGTCTTATGTAGATACCATTTGACCCTGGTGACTTATTACTGTTTAATTTATTTATTTAGTTTAATTTATGTATAATTTGTTTTATTTATTTATTTATTTATTTTTAATTTATTTTATTTTTAATTTTTATATTTTATATTTATTTTTAATTTTATTTATTTAGTTTAATTTATTTATTTATTTGACCCTGACCCTGGTGACTTATTACTGTTTAATTTATTTATAACTGTTTAATTTATCAGTTTGCTCCAAAACAGTTTCATATTTGCTCCAAAACAGTTTCATGTTTGAGTTTCTTGAAGTCTTATGTAGATATCATTTCATCCTGGTGACTTATTACTGTTTAATTTATCAGTTTGCTCCAAAACTTCCTCTATTGACTGCTCAGTCTAGGACAGTTCCTCCCTCACAACCTCTGCAGTGAAGAATGATGTAAAGAATTCATCTACCTTCTCCACAGTGGCGTCATCTTCCTTCAGTGCTCCTTTAACATGTTGATGATGCAGTGCTCCCATCAACTGTTTAGCAAGTTTCCTGCTTTTAATGTACTTAAAAATCATTTTTCAAAACATGGACTTAAAAACATTTTGGCTGTTAGTTTTTGAGTCTTTGGCTAGTTGCTTTTCCAATTGTTTTTTGGCTGCCTAATTATCATTTTACACTTAACTAGCCAGAGTTCATGCTCCTTGCTGTTTTCCTCAGTAGGATTTCGTTTCCAATTTTAAAGAATATCTTTTTTATAACCACTTCTTTTTCGTGTTGTTTTACCATAGTGCCACTTTTTGGGTCCTCTTACTGTTTTATAATTTGGGGAATACATTTAATTTGAGAGGAAAGGTGGCATATACACTGGTCTCCTTCTGAGAGTTTCTCCAGATTGGCCTGGAGAAAGAGGAGACCTGCTTCACCCTGACTCATAAGGTGACAGCGTCCTGGAAAGATCACCGCTAACTCCCTGGGTCCATCTCCTTTCGTCTAATTTTGGCTTGTGCTCACACCGACATCCCTGAAAACGGGTCTTCTAGCCCCCTTATGCTTAAAGAGGCAGCACACCCTATTGTAGATGGAAACAGATGAAATATTGTAAATTCTTCTTATATCAAGGCACAGCCAAGAATGAGCATAATCCACTCCTTGGTTTGGTTGCCATGGTTACTCACACATTTGGCTTCATATTCCAGAAACATAAAACCCACACCAACAAAATCAAAAACAAAACACTAATCGTCAAACCTAACTGAATTCTCATTTCTGGGATATAAACAAATCATTGTCAGCCACCCACTGAGTTACCCAGCATTGGAAATACAGCTGAGATTCCTTCATTGTGGTATGTAGGAAACGTGGTCTGTTTTTGTGCTGTCGGAAACCTTCTGCATACCGCATGTGCGTCAGTACCAATTGATCTCTGCCCATATTGCTTCTTTAGTGGGAGAAATGATGAAACCTGACAGCCATGAGTCATTTTGCATGCAGCCTTTTAATTTTCAGCTGAACAAAGACTTCAGATAGCCTGGAATCTAAGCCTGGGTCAGATAAGTCTAAGTGTACTGTGGGAAGTTGTGGATGTCTCTGAAGAGATCACCTATTTTAGAATGGAAAACATTTAATGACCTTAACATACCTGGCCCACTATAAAAATTTTAAAGACATTTCCCCATCAGCTTTTACCAGTTTTAAAGGAGGAGAAATTTTAGGCCCTAACAACTCAAGCTCCTTTCTCTTCCTTTAAGAGAGTCCCTTATTTGGGAAGCAGAGCATTTCTGTCAGCATGGGTGTGCCTTTATTAGATTATAAAGGGACAAATACTAACAAAAACTAACAGCAGTTGTAAAGAATATGTCATTGACTTTGAAACTTAGTTGAAATCAAAGGAAAACACTCCAGCTTTCTGGTTTATTTAGTACAGCAAAGTAAATATGATTTGAAGATGTGGTTCTGCTATCAAATTTAGGCAGCCCTAACAAAGTGATCTACCACGTCTGGCAGCTCTACAGTATTTTGCTCTGAGCAAATTTACTTTTCACAGACTGTTTCTGAATTCACCCCAAGGTTCTGTACGACTCTTGTGCACCAAGAAGCAATCTGAATATACTAGTGTTGTTGGGTTTTTGCCAAAAAGTCTAGTCGTAACTTCATCTTGTGATTGAAGTGCTTTATTAAAAAATGGAAAATCATTTAACAGACAATGATTTATGTAGCATAAAATGTGAAGAATGAAATCTTTTCTTTGTCCGAAATATCATATTCAAGAGAAAATGAACTAACTGGATCCTTCCAGTTCCTCAAGTTTTAGACAATTTATTAAAACACCAATGGACAAGAAGATAATGCACGGGTTAGAACAGCAAATGTGTTGGTAAGACAGTAACTAGATCAGCAGTTTTGTTTGGTAATTTGTTGCTGGGGGTAGCGAGATCTGATATTTGCACGATTCACTTTTGGGCCTTATTTTCAGAGGTGCTGAACAACCACAACCACAGCTCTCATTTGGAAGAGAATGGATGTTGTAGATGCTCAGCACCTCTGAAAGAAGGTCTATACATCTCTTGAGATTGTTGCAATGTAATGATATGTGACTACAGCTGGGCTGAAATATACCACCAGTACAATTTTCCACCAGAAAATGCTGATGTGACACAATCAAAAAATTCCACAGGAATGTACCAGGTCTATCAAAACTTCTGGTGAAAATCAAGCAGTTTCTGATGGAAGCTCCCTGATTTCCTGCCAGATCTCCCACCTAACTCTCTAGCATTTTGCCTGGCTGACAATCTGGATCAAGGCTCCCAGTCACAGACTTTCCTGCTCTGCACCAGCCTGCCTGATAGATTACCCAGGGAGCCTAGTGGCCTAATTCCCAGGCTTCTCAGCCATCTGGTTTCCAGACTCCCTGCACTCCCACTCACTTCCCAGCTAGTCCATTCTCCCAGTGTTCTTCAGCTTGCAGCTCCCTGGCTAACCACCTTCCTGGCTCCCAGTGAGGAAAGGAAAACAATCAGCTGGGACACCCTGCCCATCAGGTGAGCAGTTAGCAAGCAAAATAAATCTACATTATTTCTCCTGAAATGGAATTTTTACGAAAATCCTTTCCTGTGAAAAACTTTGCAGTTTTGACTTTGAAGGGTCTTTTTTTTTTTTTTTAATGCTGAATTTTTCATAGGGAAGAGTTTTTGTTTTCTGGACGGCTCTACTGTGGCCATTTACTAAATATATTTAAGATGTGTAACAGGCACATGTTTCTATTCTAATACACATAGACAAAGTGAGGGTGAAGAGAGCAGAACTATTCAGGCAAACAAATCCCTCAGAGAGAAGAAAAAGACACAATGGCCCAACCATCCAATCAGCCGTCTCTTTCAGGCTATTCATGTTTGATAGTCTAGATTGGAATTTGCCATGACCTGATCATGCTGGTCTGAGGTACTGGGAAATATTAAGACAATCAACTAGGGGAATTCAGGTTGTTCCCATCAGGAAATGTCTGTAGTCCACAGAAGCCGTAGTTAATGGATCCTCACCAGACCCTTTTGGAAGGGGGAATCTTTGTAAAAAGAGACAGAGGTAGGGAAAAAGGAAAGATCCTCTAAGCACATGAGAAGGATTGGCTGGGACACTAAACAGAGGAGAATGGATGCTGCAGGCTGCTGGGTTAGTTAAAGAGGGTCAGACTCAAGCATTTCTGTCTGAGGATATGTATGTTTTAGAATTCTTTTCTGTTACTATAACAAAAATGGCCAGACTGATTAGCTTTTGAAAAAAGTAAAATCTAGATATGATCAGACAATTATATCTTGTTGTGGTTAAAATCTTTTTTTCCCCTCTATCTTCTAATAAGAATCTGGTTTTACAATGAATTTGGCTGTATGCCTAAAATTTCCATGCCATTCCATTCCCTGAGATGAGGTAACCTCCCAAAAGAGGAAGGGAGAAGTTCCAGAGCCTGGAATACCCCACATTAGTGTGGTGTCTGAGGTCCAGGGCAAACAAATCCTTCTTCCAGTGAAGGGAAAATAGCAAAGGCAGAAGCAGGCACTCACCAAGGGGAAGGACTGTGAGACTAAAGAAGGAGACTGAGGTGGGGGAAAGGGCCCAGAGATAACGATACCCTTTCTTCCAAGCCAACTTTTAAATACAAATGTTGAGACATTTTTTCTACAGAACTTTACTGAAGAGTTTGAAGAGACTTTAGGACTGTTTATAAGCAATTCATTCCATTATAATCATGCTTTCTATACAAACACCTTTATCTTTCCAACATCCAAGCTTCGCCAGCCAGCAGAGAAAAAGGAGTGCTGCAAAGGACAAGTGTCTCCAGTGATGAGAATATGGAACTACAACTATGTACTCTGGAATTCCAGTCCAAGTTCTGCTTCTGGCACACTGGGAGACATTGTGATGGTAATTTAGACCAAAATGTTTATGTGGGGGCACCTAATATTAGACACCAAAACTCATTATGCACCTAAAATAATTGATCTAATTTTATGGCAACTGAGCATACAAACCTCTAGGTACCAGGAAAGGAGGGGGCAGGGACCTTATGTCCCTAGTAAGGGAATCTGTGGAGGTTGAGTACAGAATCCCTTTCTTCTTGCACAGGATTCGGCATCCTACATGATGGAAGAATTTGGAGAAAACCATACAAGAGAGATTCTTCAACCCTCCTGCACACTTTTTTTTTTCCAGAGGAAGGGGTTTTTTCCCTGCCTAATTACTTTTTTTTATAGCTGCTGTATCATTTAATATTAATTAATTACATAAAATACACACAGCTCTAGTCTAGGTCTGGCATTTATTAACTTTAAACATTAGCCAGCTTGCCAACCAGATGACTGTGAAAGACAATACATGTGTTGTACACATACACATACTTTGTGATTATGGGGGTAGCTCCCTTATCTTGACATCTGCCTCAGTTACTCTCTTCTTGATTTTAAAAGAAGTGCCTTTGCTTTCCAGTCATCTCCACCCAAAATTCATTTTTTGACATCACCACTTTGGATTCCATATAAATTGTATTTTATCCTTTTGATGCAGAGCAGTTCAGAGGGGTGTTGAAAAATGAAATAATTATTATCCTTGTTATTATTAAGATACAGGCTGGCATCCTGTAAAATGCCAGAGTTCAAAAGGCTGACAAAGAAGCATGACAAATTTCATAGTTTGCCAGAGTGATAATGAATGAAGCTGCACATGGCATTTTTACAAACCTCTTACTATACACATTCCATTTTCTAGACAGTTCAATGGACGTTTGTATACTGAATACAGAGTTGCAGTATAGATTAAAAAGATTTTAGATAACTAAACGAAAACTTTAAATATAATACTCTGTTAGGGGAGAAGGTGATCATTTGTAGTAACTAGGTTCTTCAGTTCCGATGTTTACATTGTGCTTGTTCCATTTATTTAACTCCACTGTGACATAGGCATTGGTTTGACTTGAGGGAATATGAAAGGTGGAGCAGAGAAACATACCACAATGTAGAGCATTATTCAAGGTGGCTGCAGTTAGAGGGGAAAAAAGACTTTTCAAGGGTTTTTTTTATACTGCATTTTCCATAGTACAAAATCACATAGGTCAGAGTGCATTTCATTAGTTCATACAGCTATTTCCTTTCCTCAAATTGCCTTTTTATGTACTGCTGTGGAGAACATATCTTACATGCAGTGGGCCAAACTCCCTCCAGACTAACTCTGTCTAAGTCTGTGGAGTTATGCCAGGAATACTTTCAGCTCCTTGTCTCTCTCTTTCTAGAACCATTACCCCCTGACCCCAGGATGTGGCTTTATGGTCAGCCAAGTGGCATGCGCAGACATGAGGCAACCGTTTCTGCTCAGCAACTGGTAGCTGCCTGTGCGTCCAATCTAGGCCCACACACTGATGAAATGAGATACCTCTGAGCATTGTGGAAGTGGAAGCTACATGCAAGAATCTTTGTCTCCCAAAAGGAAAGCTTAAATAGCACGGTACAGGGCAGGAAAGCAAAAAGCATTTACTCCAAACATTTTGGCAGCTCTCTACATACCATGGTAGCAAGACTTCAACCATATTATTAAGCACCTTTCCTTTTTGCAGCTCTAATTATAAGCAAGCTCTGGGAGGAGTTTGCAGACCCAGAAACGAATGGGGTGTGTTTACCTAATCCACTGGCTAACCTTATAGCTGGGGCTATCTTTAATCCATGTTCCTCTCTTCATTCACAGCACCTCACTGTGACTTTTAAAAAAACCCCGAAAACAAAAAAAAACCCAGTGGAATAGACACCATGGCTCTCGTCTGGTAGGAGATTCTTCCACTTAACTGAGCCACAGAACTGGCCTGAGTGTATATTGCTTGAGCATATATGATTAGGCAGGAAAAAAACCTATTTACTTCATTCATGGTTGTATGGGATCAGATTGACTTGGCACAGGTTTTCCTTGCAAGAGGCTGAGTGGCAAAGAGGAAAATAGTTGACTGTATAAGAACTGAAGGCTAATAATGTTCAGAACATGAAAATCCTGCATTCTTTTAAAATTAAAATAAGACACCGCAAAATCAAGTTCACTCTCACACTTCATTTTTTTGTTATTAAATGCCTCCTCTGCAGTTTAAAACAATGGAAGCAATGTTCACTTCAGATATGTGTACACATTTCCTGTGCTCTTGAAAAAATTATGGTAATTCTTTTCTTCTGTAATTCAACTGTTCTGGGAAATGTTTGGAAGGATATTGCTAGCTCCCCACATTTGACATGGCCAATGAGAGAAATAGCAATTGAGAAACTGGAAGTAGCTCTGCTGGAACTGCCAGTGTTTGTGGTGGAATATTGTTACCTTTCCGGGGAAGTCTCATAAATAGTCATCAAGAGAGAAAGTGCCACCTCTGAGAAGAAAACAGAAATCTATTTTTTTCTCATCCTTTCTGTAACCTGCAAATCTCGTGAATGTGAATAAACACAGCACGAACTGTTCTCTTGGGGCAGCTGGATTAGCTGCCTGGGTGCTAAACTGACTTGAGATTTACTGTCAGATGCTAACCAGCATGTCCAGTTTAAGGGCTAAATCCTGCTTGCTTTTCTATTTCACAGAGCCCCCCAGAAGCTAGCAGCTGAGTCAGGCAAACAGAATTTGTCCTGAAAGCCATGTTTTCACTGCTCAGAACACATGGGTGGGTCTTTTACAGCAGGATAACAAATGTGGATTAGCAAAACTACAGAGCCACTAGGATTTTATAGTGAGATAACTAATTCATGTTCATTGTCCCACTGTAAAAAAAACTCACCTGTTTTGGCAACGAAGACATAGCCCAAGGATTAAGTCAGCCTGGGAGTGAAACAGTTCATTCTTCTGAAGTATCATTTTTCAAAAACATTCCAGCTTGTCTTATGGTCTCACAGCACCCTCACATTCAGAGCAGCAGTGTATCCTTTAAAAAAAAATCACCCAACCAAACAATAACCGAACACAAACTCTGCCTTCCCCTACTGCTAAATGCAGGTTTGGGATTAAGCATCTTCTTAGCAACAAATGGCTTTCATGAAAAATGGGGCAAACTTCCAGTTAAACTTCACCTTGTGGACTGAAATATCTGTTTCTAGTCAACAAAATATATTCAAATTCAATGTTTAATGATTTAACACAGAGGTGCAACAATTGGCATGGCGCTTTGTTGTAAGAAATGACCTCCCAGGTGTAATCCCTGTTGTTGGGTACCCATGGTACACATGATAAACAAAAAGATCACATGACCAATATTAAAGACCAGTGATTGTCCTTTGAAAGCCATATTTGTGCTGTCGTCCATAAATGTCCACAGAGACATTATCCTCTTTCTAATCCCTTCTTAAAACTATCCTTTTTCTGAGATGCCTACAAAAAACCTGACAATGGCTAGGGTGCTGAGACAACTGCCTGCCTCTCTTGCTAACCAGTACCGATTCAGTGTCATGTTCTACTGACCCTTTGGTCTTTCTGGGTTAGTCATTTATGTACTATCTTATACTTAGACTGTAAGCTCATTGGCTATGTCTACACTTGCACTTTTAAGTCGACTTAACTAAGTCGACTTAACTAAGTCGACTTAGTGTGTCTACACTTAAAATTAAAGTCGACTTAAAGGGGAACTTACAAAGTCGACCTAGAGCGTCCACACTGGATGCTCTAGGTCGACTTTGTGGGGCTAAGGGGACCTTGAGCAGGTCCACGGTGGCGGCGGGGCACCCCTTGTGTGCAATGGGGCAAAAGGAGACAGGGACCCTGGCAGGGCAGAGCCCTGTGTGTGATGCTGTCTGGATTTAGGGAAGCATTTATGATATTATTTTCCATGGATATCTCATAAATGCTCTATAATCCATAGGAACTATGTCATGTTTGGTATCAGTAGAAAGGTAGTAATTTGCTGGGAATGATTATATAGTTTATGTCTAGGAATTCTATTTGGATTAGAAGTTAGGAATTGGGTATTCTATCTGCACTTTAACTTATGTTATTTTATTGAAATACCTGAGAGAGCTGGGTGGGTGTGTCAAACCAGTGTCCTTAATGTTTAGGAATGTACCAGGGACTAAACTGATGAGCCATTAAGGACATAAGGAATACACTCATTGTGTCCTTAATGGCTCATCAGTTTAGTCCCTGGTACATTCCTAAACATTAAGGACACAATGGTTTGACACACCCACACAGCTCTCTCAGGTATTTCAATAAAATAACATAAGTTAAAGTACAGATAGAATACCCAATTCCTAACTTCTAATCCAAATAGAATTCCTAGACATAAACTATATAATCGTTCCCAGGAAATTACTACCTTTCTACTGATACCAAACATGACATAGTTTCTATGGATTATAGAGCATTTATGAGATATCCATGGAAAATAATATCATAAATGCTTCTCTAAATCCAGACAGCATCACACACAGGGCTCTGCCCTGCCCTTTGGGGGGCATGCCAGGCTCCCCCCTGTGCCCCCTCCCAGCAGGGAGGGCAGTGGTGTAGTCCTGGGGTATCCCTAAGTCGACTTACGGCTACCCCATCTCTACACTGGCTTAATTCGACTTTAGAAAGTCAAATTAAGCCTTAGGTCGAGTAAAAAGCAGGTTTAATAAAGTCGACTTAATTTTCATTAAGTCGACTTGATTTTCCTTAAGTCAACTTAAGCAAGCTGCCCTTGAGGCAGACAGCATTTATTCCGATCTGTTTTTACAGTACCTACCACAATGGGGTCCTGGTCCATGACTAGGGCATCTAGATGCTATAGCAATACAAATAATAAATACTAGTAAGACTCTAGCAATTTAATAGCATTTCCTCCAGCCAGCTGAAGAGGAAAACTGAACTCTCCAAAAGGAACTGGATTCAACTCTCCTCAACGGAAAGGGTGCCAAATATGACGCTAGGCAATGGAGAGTGTGGGTTAAGAGACAAACCATCAGGTCCCCATGTGTAAGAATCATAGAATCATAGAATAATAGGATTGGAAGGGACCTCACGAGGTCATCTAGTCCAACCCCCTGCTACAAAGCAGGACCACTCCCCTTAAATCACCCCAGCCAGTGTTTCGTCTAACCGAGCCTTAAAAATCTCCGAAGATGGAGATTCTACCACCTCCCTAGATAGCCCATTCCAATGCTTCACCACCCTCCTAGTGAGAAAGTTTTTCCTAATATCCAACCTTGACCTCCCCAGCTGTAATTTGAAACCATTGCTCCTTGTTCTGTCCTCTGTTACCCTCGAGAACAGCCTAGCTCCCTCCTCTTTGGAGCAACCCTTCAAGTAGTTGAAGGTTGCTATCAAATCTCCCCTCAGTCTTCTCTTCTGTAGACTACATAAGCCTAGTTCCTTCAGTCTCTCCTCATAAGTCATGTGCCCCAGCCTCCTAATCATTTTTGTTGCCCTCCGCTGGACTCATTCTAATTTGTCCACATCCTTTCTGTAGTGGGGAGCCCAAAACTAGACACAGTATTCCAGATGCAGCCTGACCACTGTCGAATAGAGGGGAATTATCACATCCTTCGATCTGCTAGCAATACTCCTACTGATGCAGCCTAATATGCCATTGGCCTTTTTGGCAACAAGGGCACACTGTTGGCTCATATTCATCTTCCCGTCCACCATAACCCCCGGGTCCTTTTCTACAGCGCTGCTACTTAGCTGATCAGTCCCCAGCCTGTAGCAGTGCATGGGATTTTTCCGTCCTAAGTGCAGGACTTTACACTTGTCTTTGTTGAACCTCATGAGGTTTCTTTCGGCCCAGTGTTCCAATTTGTCCAAATCTCCCTGGATCCTGTCCCTGCCCTCCAGAGTATCTACCATTCCCCCCAACTTGGTGTCATCCGCAAACTTACTAAGCACGCAGTCTATTCCATCATCAAGATCATTAATGAAGATGTTGAATAGAACCGGCCCCAGGACCGACCCCTGGGGCACTCCACTTGTTACCGGTTACCAACCAGACATCGAGCCATGGATTCCTACGCGCTGAGCCCGTTGATCTAACCAGTTTTCGATCCACCTTACAGTCCACTCGTCCAACCCATACTTCCTTAACTTGCCGATGAGAATGCTGTGGGAAACCGTATCAAAAGCCTTGCTAAAGTCAAGGTATACCACGTCAACGGCTCTTCTCGCATCCACAAATCCAGTCATCTCATCGTAGAAGGAAATCAGGTTGGTCAGGCACGATTTGCCCTTGGTGAATCCATGTTGACTGTTCCTGATCACTCTATTTTCCTCCAAGTGTTTCAGGATGGATTCCTTGAGGACCTGCTCCATGATTTTCCCAGGGATTGAGGTGAGGCTGACTGCTCTGTAGTTCCCCGGATCCTCCTTTTCCCCTTTCTTGACGATAGGTACTATATTTGCCTTTTTCCAATCCTCCGGGACCACCCCCGTTCGCCACGAGTTCTCAAAGATAATGGCCAACGGCTCTGCAATCTCTTCCCCCAACTCCCTCAGCACCCTCGGATGCAGTTCATCCGGACCCATGGACTTGTGCACATCCAATTTCATTAAGTGTTCCCTAACCTGACTTTCCATCACCGAGGACCGCTCTTCTCTCCATTCCGCGTTACCCCGTGTAGTAGCCTGGGAGCTGGCCCTCCCTGTGAAGACTGAAGTAAAAAAAGCATTGAGTACTTCAGCCTTTTCCGCATCATCCTCCATGAGGATGCCTGCCCCATTCAGTAAGGGACCTACACCACCTCTGATCCTTTTCTTGTTGCTGATATACTTATAGAACCCCTTTCTGTTATCCTTCACATCTCTTGCTAGCTGCAACTCCAATTGTCCTTTGGCCTTTCTGATTTTATCCCTGCAGTCCCGAGCAATATCTTTATACGCCTCCCTTGTCATCTGTCCAAGCTTCCACTTCTTGTAAGCTTCCCTTTTATGTTTCAGCTCCCCGCAGAGTTCCCTGCTAAGCCACGCTGGTCGCCGTCCACATTTGCTGTTTTTTCTGCACATCGGAATGTTATCGTCCTGTGCCTTTAACAGGGTTTCTTTAAAATACAGCCAGCTGTCTTGGACAACTTTCCCCTTCAGATCAGCCTCCCATGGGACCCTGCCCATCAGCTCCCTAAGGGAGCCAAAATCTGCTTTTCTGAAGTCCAGGGTGTGTGTTCTGCTTCTTTCCTTCCTTCCATTGATCAGGATCCTGAACTCTACCATCTCATGGTCGCTGCTGCCCAGGTTGCCATTTACTTCTACTTCCCCGATCAATTCTTCTCTGTTTGTGAGCAATAAGTCTAGAGGTGCAAGGCCCCTAGTTGGTTCCTCCAGCATTTGTACTAGGAAGTTGTCCTCAATATTCTCCAAAAACTTCCTGGATTGCCTGTGCACTGCTGTATTATCTTCCCAGCAGACATCAGGATAATTGAAGTCCCCCATAAAAACCAGGGCCTGCGACGATCTGGAAACTTCTGTTAGTTGTCCATAGAACGCCTCATCCACCTCCTCTTTCTGGTCTGGCGGTCTGTAGCAGACACCCATCACAACATCTCCCTTGTTGCATTCTCCCCGAAACTTAACCCACAGACTTTCAACCATCTTGTTTCCACTTTCATAGTGGAGCTCTTTTACATATAGCACTACTCCTCCCCCACTTCTTCCCTGCCTGTCCTTCCTGAACAATTTATATCCATCCATGGCAGTGCTCCAGTCATGCAAGTTGTCCCACCATGTTTCTGTTATTCCAATTATACCATAGTTCCTTGTCTGTGCCACTACTACCAATTCTTCCTGATTGTTTCCCAGGCTCCTCGCATTTGTGTACAGGCACCTAAGATACCGGGCCCATTGCCCGACTTTGCCCTGTCGATTCTCCCTCCTGTCGCATCTTCCTCCTTGCAATTTCTCCCAGTGTCCTCCTTCCCCACTCGCCTGAGGTATTATGACTTCATCAGGAAATAAAAAACAATTATTTGATATCCCCCCCCCAGTTCCAACTACCCTCTCTTTTATTCCTGCTGTTACAGCCCCAGCATCCCCCAAGTTCCATCCCTTCCCCCAGGTTTCCCTCAGTTTCACTTACCTGTGGATCTTGGTCACCTTCCCCCTTCAAACCTAGTTTAAAGCTCTCCTCACCAGGTTAGCCAGTCTGCTTCCAAATACGCTCTTCCCCTTCCTGGATAGGTGGAGTCCATCTCTGCCTAGCAGTCCTTCTTCCTGAAACAGCACCCCATGGTCGAGGAAGCCAAAGCCCTCCCGGTAACACCATCTCCGCAGCCAGGCATTCACCTCCAGGATGCATGTGTCTCTGCTCGGGCCCCTACCCTTGACCGGAAGGATCGAGAAGAACACCATCTGTGCACCAAACTCCTTCACCCGTGCTCCCAGAGCCCTGTAGTCCCCTTTGATCTGCAGAGGGTCACCTCTCGCAGTATCATTGGTTCCCACATGGATGAATAGCATGGGGTAGTAGTCAGAGGGACGGATGATTCTCGACAATCCCTCCGTAACGTCTCGGATACCGAGAAGCCTTATCTGGGCGACAGATGGGTGCCTCCATCCCCCTCAGAAGAGAGTCCCCAACCACCACAACCTGACGTTTTCTCCTGGGTGTGATGGTTGTGATCCTCCCAACATCAGGGGTGCATGGCTTCTCCTCTTCCACCTCATCTGCCATCTGTAGTGCTGCAAAGCGGTTCTTTACCACAACGGAGGGTGGGATGGGAGCAGGGGTGGAGCACTGTCTGCTGCCAGAAGTAACCAGCTGCCAGTGTCCACCCTCTGCTTGAGCCATCTCATCCTTCTCTGAGGGTGTGGCAGCAGTCCTTTGCCTCTGGATAGTTTCTTCATCCTTGCATGTTTCCTCATGGATGCTATCCAGGAACTTCTCCAGGGCATGGATACTCCTGAGCCTGGCCACCTCCTCCTGTAACTCCCCACCTGCTTCCTGAGAGATTCCACCAGGAGACACCTGTCACATTGAATGATCTCCCCAGCCTGACCATCTGAGAGTGGGAAATGCAGGCCACAGTCCTTGAAAGTCCACGCCAGGATCTGGGTAGAGATATCCATGGTCAGTATGTCTGTCTGGATACAGGCGCAGGTGGAGGAGACAGAAGCAGTGCTGGCACAAGCGGCACGGGTCCTCTTCACTATAGTAGCTACACAAACCACAAACTTCCCCCAAACTCCCTCGCAAACTCCCCTGTTTGCAGTCCCTGTTCACAAGCTCTCCCTGGTTGCTCAGCCACTGGCTTTTAAGGCCTTCTCTGCCTAGGTCAGACCTTGCCCCTCGTTAAGCACACAGGGGAAGGGTGATCACAAGGCTGATTGAGCTGAGCAGGGCTGAGCAGAGAACAATGGTACAAACAGCCCCCAGACAATCACACAATCACAATCCCAACTCACACAGTAACTGACAATTCACAGAAATCACCTGTGGGAAAAAAAGACACAAGCACAAGCACACACAGTCAGCAATTCACTCTCCCCAAGGTTCGCTCTCTCCCTTGCTTCTTCAGCAAGGGGATCTCCTTCGCCTGCTTCTCAGGGCTTCTCCTTCTCCTTCCCTCGCAAACTCCCCTGTTTGCAGTCCCTGTTCGCAAGCTCCCTGTTCGAATGCTGCAGATGTGCTTGGAAGAACCAAAAAAAAAAAAAAACCCCAAAATCCCCAAAAAACAAAAAAATGACTAATAAAGCAAACTCAAAGAACACAACTAAATTATAATGATTAACATTTAAATAATCCTTAAAATATTGTGTTTTAATACAAAACAACACCAGAACAAGAAAGTTGTCCTATTTAAAAACCAGGCATTTTTATGAGAGGGTGAAAAGAAAAATCCTGTCATTTATAGTTGTGCGATGGTAAGCTGACTAATAACAGCCGTGCATTTTCCCTTCAGCTCCCTACGGATTGCTACAGTCAAATAAGAGGACAAGGTTATTTTTAAAGGGAAGAACAAATGCCTGGCTGTCATGTGGGCTGGTATGTATCTTTTGGGGCCCCAGGGTCCCATGCTCCTCAGCACTGGCAGGGCAGGAGCGCTCTCAGAGCTCCCCCAAGGCCCTGCCAGTGCTGAAGGAGGGGAGGGGGCGGGTGGGAGGAGATCAGCTAGAGGTTTGGGGGTCTGGAGCTGCGGCCCCCCTGTAGGCCAGGGCCTGGGGCTTCAGCCCCTATAGCCCCTGTGATAATACAGTCCTGATTAGCACATGAACCACCTTGGATCTGTAAGAACAGAAGTCGTTAAATGCCTTAGACTAGTTGTATAATTTTTAAAGCCATTAGGATTAGTAAAGTATGTAGTAGCCAGTTAAAACTAATTAATATAAGTATAGTCTAGTTTTTGCAGTTGTTAAGAATTACTTACCATCATGGTGGAAGCCACTGTGAAGAAATAAAGCCTCAAAAAATGTTTCCTGTTCAGCTGTCTTCCCATCTTCTGATACGCATATGCGGTGCCTAAAATGCTTGAGCAAAAATAATTGGCCAGCACAGTCTGTCAGGTACGCAGCACATTTACTCCCTACACCAGGAAGAAGAGACAAAATAAACTCCTACTGTGTACTGCTATTAGGAGACTGCATCATTCTGCGTCACCCCATCAGTGCGTCCCAAGAGTAGGAATATGCAGAGTCCACCTCAACAAAGTAGCCATGTTGGGGGGGGGGAGATAGTATTGCCCAATGGCACAAGTCCCTGGCCATCCTGGCTATAGAAGAAAGGGGAAGGGGGCTGTAGGAACCTGGACACCCCCCTCCCACAACCCTACTCCACCGGGTTCTGACTAAAGGCCCTTCAAAACAATAGCTACTTTATGTGGCCTATGGTCTGGTACCCTTACACATGCTCCTTGGGTCACTTTCTTCCCTTGTACCTGTTTCTCTGCCATCGCCATGGGTTGGTCTTGGGACTGTTCCTGGGTTTCTCTCTGGTCTGTCTCTGGAGTCCCTTCTCCTGGCGATAGCAAGTAGTCATCAGCTCCTGTGGTCAAAGGGCTTCCAGTGGCTCAGCTTGGACGACTGGTCCCAGCATTTGGAGTCCCGACGGCTTTCCCACAGGAGGCTGCTGCACACAACTGCTCTCCTTGGTCAGCCCACACTCTTTCGAACTACGTTCCATGACTCCTCCAGTAAACTGTGGCTGCTTTTGTATCCATGGAATTTCATCCTCTCCTGGAGTTTCCATAGCTAGAACCTCAATTAATGTCTCCTTCAGCAGAGCCTGGAGCAAACCTAGCCCACTGCATGCATCATTACTTATGTCTGTCACTTTTAGGTCTGGGGCACCAGGGAGCAGCCAGCCCCATTCTGCAGAGAAGCCCAACAGGCAAGTGCTAGGAATCAGCCAAGCCAGCTGAAAAGCATGTAGTGTTTGGGTCTGATTCCCAGCTGGCAGGTAGAAGTAAGGACCACAGTACCAGCGAGAGCTGAGAGGAGTACATTCTCCGGTGGCTGCAGCAGAAGCTGCAAGAGGCCAAGCTGACCCTGTGGACTGCTTAAACTGAGGGAGGACCAGCTCCTTTATCTACTAGAGTGCCCCACAATTTGTCAAGAACAGGATTGTTGCTTTTTTGTTGCTGTTCCATTTCCTTGTATTTGTGTGTTGAATAAAATGAACCCTGAGAAAGGGCTACAAATGGAACTGGGCATGGTCAATTGTTTGTCCCACCCTGGTGATCAGATCCAGCAACGTACATCGCATTACTGCACATATACTGTGAGATCACATGGGGCCCAATTCTGATACTCTAGTTCCTGATGATCAGCTCTTGACCCTACAAGCAGTCCTGTTGACTTCAATGAGACTACTTGAGAGAGCAAGGGTGTCAGAATCCAGCCCACAGTGATTGTATGTTTATCTCTGCAAAAAGCAGCTAAAGCTTATATGCAAGAGCAGAGAGTTAATAGAATCTAGAAACCCTGACTGAATGCCTTGACTTTTGTGTAATTAAAACATCAACCTTCTTATACTAACTACATGAACATAACTGTTGTGCATATAACTAACGGAGTGTCGTCCTCTTTTTAAATTCAGTTCTCCTGTGGTATTGAAAAAGATCATTGTAAAAAGGTGCATTGTCACATTGCTGAGTTTTATTCATCTGTTCAAGCAGCATAGAAATTCACTTTTTTTCCCCTTATGGCCCCTAATGAAGAGGGAGGAACAAGTCCAAGAAGCAAGTTTGGATGTATGTAATTGGCCAGCTAACAACCAGTGCGCTGATAAGACTAAAGGAGTTTTATAAGACTATCCTCTGTCCTGATAAATTTGGTTGGTTTGGCAACCCAGTCCATATAAAAGTGTAAATTTTTCTCAGCACCACACAGCACCACACAACACAGATAAACAGAGAACCCAGTCTTAGAAGTTCCCCACTTTTAAACATTTAGAGATGACAACTGATTAGAACACCAGTTTATTATTCAAAACAATATCCAACATCAGAATTTTCAAAGATTAGGGCAAAGAAAGATCAGAATGGTACCAAAAAAATAATTAAAAAAAAACAGCTTTCTCGAGAACTAATTTTCTACTTCAATACTTTTCAGATCTTCTATTACTAGAACTGAGGGACACCCTTACTATCACAATAAAAATAACCATAAGTAAATTATCAAACAAAAACATCAAGTTAGCTTTGTGAGGACAAAGTCTTTGAGTCTTTTCCCCATGCCTAACAAATTAACAGAGTGCAGTATAATGGGTAACAGAATGCAATAAAATGGACATGAATCAGATTGTCTGAGTAATGAGGGCCAAATTCTGCTATATCCAGGCTACTTCCATTAGACTTGTGGAAATTGCCCAGATATAAACAAGGGTCCAATGACTCCTAACGTCATTTCATAAAGAAGGATGGGAAAAAAATTAAAAGACCATTTAAAGTCTTTAGTTATAGGTAGCAATTCTAGTTTTAAAACTGGATCACTTTCTATTTTAACTATGTCCTCAATCTACAGAAAGAGTCCCCAATCCAGAAAGGCAGTACAACAGACGCCTAAATTTAAGCATATGAGAAGCCTCACTGACGTCAATCCTTAAGTCTTTGATGTACTGGGTCTGAATGAGTACAGTTGTATCACACTGTATTTTGTCCTTATTTTTCCTGCATAAGTGACATTATTTCTATCGTGTAGTAAACTTTTGAGCAGTTTGATGAACTCACAAAAGGTAAAAATCCCCTGAAAAACTGTAGTGTAAAAAGGAATTTTTTGTGGCTTGCTCAATTACTAATCTCTTTTCTCTCAGCAAGCTGTTATTTCCAGAGCACGAGTGCCAACGTTCCACAGGCTGGCAAGCATCAAGGTAGAAACAACTGGAGTTTGCCATCCAAGGTGGCTGTGGTGAGCTGTAGTTAAAAAAAGAAAAAAACATATGGTTTCATTGAGTTTTTCTCAGCAAGTGAAGTTTGCTTAGATGGGCACCTACATAAATTTAATTACTTTAAAAAAAAAATTGAGCTACTCCAATATCTAGATGCCCAGAATTCATTTTTAAAACAGTTTAAGATACAGATTTCATTAATTGAAGCTAGTCTGAAAATCCCACTTTTATTTAGATTTTTTTCCCCAATTAGCTATTTTCAAGTTTGGTGCAAAATCAGTTACCACAGGAACAACTGGAAAATGAAATGTTAGGATTAAACAGGTATGCATTGTGTGTGTGTGAAATACGAGAAATGGTGAATAAATTACAAAGTTAGAACGAATGACAAAGGACAGCACTCATTATTGATTACAACACATGAATGTATATGTTTTGCACATTAACTAATTTTCACTAGTGTTAGGCCATGTCTTCATTCAAAATGCTGCATCGATTGAGCGACCAGTATAGAGCCCCTCAATTGATTCCAGAAGTGCTCTTGTGTCAATGCAATAACTCCACCATTCCAAGTGGAGTAAGGCTACGTCGATGGGAAAGTATTGCCAGTTGACACAGCCAAGTGAAGACCCGGAGGTAAGTGAATAACTAAGTTAGCGGGAGATATGCATTCTGCAGCACGCAGATAGTGTACCTCCCGTTGATTTAGCCCCGCAGTATAGACCAGGACTTACAAGCAGTGTAAGACTTCTTCTGTGTGAAAGAATATTGAAAAAGGAACAAACTCTATAGAAAAAAAGATACTTTAGAGATGTGTATTTAAAAGCTCTATATTGTATTTGTTCCTCACGATCATCCTGTCCTTAGTAATAAAACCAGAGTACACAACACATTCTACAGTTCCATAAACAGAACCTTGATGTACAGCTGTGGTCAGAATAGTGATGCACAAATGACATCTTGTATTCAAGAGCTCTAGACCTGTGTTTGTATCCAGAGTTATACCTGCTAATTTTAATGACCAAAATCTGATGGTCTATAATACATAATATGCACTGTAGTTTGTACACTAAGAAATCCATCAAGATTGTTCTCATCACAGTCACTGTTGTCTCACAGTTGCACAAGTGACATAGCTCAATGCTCTATCTTTGGTTGTCTTGTCTTCTCCCTGTCTTTCCACTATCATGATTTCAACCACAATCTCTCCATAAAGACTTCCTTATCTATTCTGCATCCCTGCTTTTCTCAGTTTGTGTCCTCCTCTGTGGCCTACTCTCTTGCATCTCCATCAAATGTCAAACCGAACATTGCGAACATAAAGCTTTGTCTGAAAATCCTCACGTCTCCCTTCCTCTTCTATCACCACCAATAATTTCACTATTCTTGACATCCAGGTTCACATCTTTGTGGTCTTTTAGCCTCAATCTCTCATTTTCTTTCTATATTGTCTATTGCTACATCTTGCTAGGTCTTCTTATAGAACAGGGCCAAAATCTGCCCTTGTCTCCATGCCTACTGCTTTAGTCTTTTGTCATCTTCATTGCTGTAATCTCAAACACACTACACCATTTAAATCTATCCAGCATTCTGCTTCTAAAATCATATTCTTTACCTGCCATTCCAGCAGTATCACCCCTTCTGAAAGCCTCCATTGGCTTCCTCTGTACTTCTGTATCTGAATGCTGGAAAGACTGGCTAGAGCTCTGGAGGTTTTTTGCCTTCCTCTGTAGCATGGGGCATGGCTCACCTACCGGTGAATTTTCTGTATCTTAAAGTCCTTAAATCATGATTTGAGGAAGTAAATAACTCAGTCATAGGTTGGAGGCTTATTGATGGAGTGGATGGGTGAGGTTTTGAGGCTTGCATTGTGCAGGAGGTCAGACTAGATGATCATACTGGTCCCTTCTGACCTTAGAGTCTATGAGTATACCAAATATCTAATGATTTGTTCTAGCCTTCCTCTTCCACATATCCACTTACCATCCTACTTAGCAGTATACCTAACATATACTGTAAAACCCTCAAGCCGAGGATCTCATGATTTCTTCTGATATGTATAATGCATACCACTGCCTATGGCACTGACTGATATGAACTACATCTATCTGTAACCATCTGTTATTTCTTGCCTTAGACTGTAAGCTCTTTGGGGCAGGGAATATATTTTTATTCTCTGTTTGTACAGAGCTACGCACAATAGGATTCTGCTCGTTGGGTGCCATGCCCGTGGCTCCTAGGCAGTATGTAATACATAGACAACAGTATGGTTCTGTATGATGTAGGCTGATAATACAATATGCTTTTATTATAATTTAGTCTTGTCAGCACTGCAGAACCAACTCACCTCTGGAAGCTTGAGACAGAAGTAAATTAACCTTATTACTGATGCTGATGCATGAACCAGAAAGAATCCTGTTTCACTTTCAGCAGTTAAAAAAAAATTCAAATGGACTAAACTTGGTATTGAATTATTCAAAACCAATAAATGAGAAACCCCATTATGCAGTTTTAGAGTGATTTTTCAGGGTTTATATATACCTGAACTGGATGGGTTGACCATTGCTTCAAAGAGTTGATAGTCTTTCTATAAACCTCCATTGCTTTCATTGACAAAACACCACACAGCTTTTTAAATGAAAAAGATTTTGAAATTCCAACAGTTTCTTTCAGACCTGTTCATTTGCAAAAGCAGGGCAGAAAAAAGTATCCTATAGGTTGAGTCTGCCATCCCACTGAACTGTTTTCCAGTTTAACATTCCACTGTTGAAGGGCATGACAAGCCAATGATGGAGAATTTCATCCCAGCATGTGAATGATCTTAAAAAAGTTAGAGACTAGTTCCCAAAATTCCCCAGTGAGGCTAAATTTTGTGCAGTTTAAATGAAAAAATATTGCTTGGTCTAAGCTTCTGCAGGCATTTCCACATTTCAACAAGAAAATTATTTTTCCATATGTGTGTGCACTCTCCTTCCCACCCCCTTCACCTCCCACACCATGTAATCCTGAAAGTTTCCTAAACAATGACTAAAAATGCAACACTATTTACTAAAGAGCTGCCAAGTTTGAGCCAGCAGCTGAAAGAAGATTTGTATGGGGCTGGAAAAAGAATGTACAAGGTTGGAGTGAGATCAGGAGTTTGCTTTCATGAGTCATGTTTGATTGAGATTTGGTTAATTCTTATAAGAGAATTAGTTTGCACAAACCACAGCAAAACTGGCATTTTAAATGACATTTCCACTCAGCTGGTGTACATTAACACAACTGGTAAGCAGGTACTGGATGACACACAAACTGGAAAGGGGATCTGGAGTCACTGCTCACTGGTTTGAAGGTGGTGCATACAGATTAGAGTTGAAGCATGGTAGAGCAGGTGAGGGGAGGTTCATAATCAAGGATGTAATATTGTTTATATGACCCTCAAGCACTAAATACAATGAGCCCCTTCCTGCACAATTTAGACATGCCATCTTTTCATGCTCTACTCTTTTTATCACTCATCAAAAATTCTCTTCCGAACCCCATACTTCTAACAACACTGCCTCTTCTCTTTACCACTACGCATCACAAGTCCTTGATGGCTTCACCCTCTCCGTGACAGTCCCCTTGACTGTCCTCCCGCTTACACGGGCAGTAGAAAGGTTTCCTCTTTGCATGTGCTGTTGTTGTTCCCAGAGCCACCACTGTTTTCAGGAGGCACAGTGGGCAGACAGTTTAGGTGGGCAAGAAACTTCAGAAGAAGCCAGTGGCTGCCAAAGAAGCATCTGTGCCTGACTTCTGGTGATCCTCTGCTTTCCCCAGACACTCCCAGTTGCTTTTCCCCCACCCTTTCCTTCCACAGGCCAAACAGTGGCAGAAGAGGGGCAGTTCTCACAGTATGACATTGCCCATTGTTGTCCTTGTAGGACTCTGTGCGTTGCAAGCACCACTGGTTTCTAGGTACACTTCAATTGGTTAGCAAACATCTCACTGTAGAAAGAGGACCAAAGTTTACTTACCTTTATTCCTGCATGTGCTGTTTGCACAGAAATGCAACACTAACATATAACAGAACAAGAAGGTAGCAATGCAAGCACCAACAGAAAGAGAAATAGCAAGATAAAGACCTTAAAACTAAAGGTGTTTGGAAAGACTAAGCAGCATTTTTCCCAACTCATTAAGGCTCACGAAGTATGGCAGACCCAAATGAGAGGCACAATACACACACACAAACCTTAAAATGGAGCATGAGTCATACCATTAGTGAAAATAACTATAATTTTTTTCTGATGTAAATGTTTTTCAACAATAAAAGAGAAGCAATATCAAATTTGTGTGGAAAGTAGGTGACCTTGCAATTCAAATGTGTGATGTTGTTTAACATGAGTTACACTCAACAGGTATGATGAGGAGACTGGGTGTGCATCCTGTTCTGTTAGGAACTGCAGAGGTATTTCCGCTGCCACAATGATCAACAATCCCCAAGAGTGATGACACTAGTGGTGTTGGGGGTGCAAGAGCACCTCCCCACTCCACCCTCCATCAGCCTGAAGTGGTTTACATCTCACACAGAGTTTACAGTTTTATTCAATGGCTTTTAGCATCCCCACTGTAAAAACTGTTCCCATGCCACTGCATCGCCAACAACACACCAACACCACAAGATTCATGGGTCCTATACGTGCCTTTCGCAACATGTGGTATACCTTGTCCAGTGCATTAAATGCTCCATAGCATAGCAACTATGTGAGTGTAACCAAGCAAACAAGACACATTCAAATTAACTCACACAGGAAAACAATAAAAGACAAAAACATGCCATTCCCTGAAGACAAGCGCTTTTTCCAAAGCAATCACATATATTTGACATATCAGTCTTCATCCTCAAAGGAAACCTGCACAACATGTTCAAAAAGGACCCAGGGAGCTTATAACAATGCCCGCCCACCACTCTTCTGCCCTCCCCATGACTGGAGGGGTTCTAATGGATTTTTCTCAGGAAGTGCGTAGTGTCTCAAAGATAGCTAGGAGTGTTGATTGCATAGACAGTCTGAGGAGAGAGTCCATATAGCTAGATAATCCTGCTGTAAGCGTGCCAATGCCTGAGATGATCGGGTGTCTGGGGTTTCCTTTTTTATGGATTTTCGGTAGTAGATAGAATATCCATGGTTGAGGTTCTGGGGGTGTGTCTGTCTTGATTTGTTTCTGTGCTGCTTCAGGGAGTTTCTTGAATAGGTGGTGTAGTTCCTTTTGGTATTCCTCAGTGGGGTCAGAGAGAAGTAGTTTGTAGAACATTGTATTGGAGAGTTGTTTATTAGCCTCCTTATCGTAATCTGATTTATTCATGATGATGACAGCGCCTCTTTTGTCAGTCTCCTTAATAATAATGTCAGAGTTGTTTCTGAGACTCTGGATGCCAGTGCGTTCTGCATGGCTGAGGTTATGGTGTAAGGGATGTTGTTTGTCCACAATTTCATCCTTTGCCCGGTGGCAGAAACAATCTATGTAGAAGTCTAGTCTGTTGTTCTGACCGTCAGGAGGAGCCCACATCGAATATTGTTTCTTGCAGTCTTGGGAGGAAGGTATCCATATGTCATTGTGTTCTCCATTGGTGGTGGTGTAATATTCCTTGAGTTTGAGGTGGCGAAACTAGTTCTCCAGGTCACCGCAGACTTGTATCTTATGCATCTGTGAAAGTGGGATTTTCTCCCACAAAAGCTCATGTGATAAATAAATTTGTTAGTCTTTAAAAGTGCCACAGGACTCCTTGCTTGTTTTCCAGAACTAGACTAACACAGCTACCCCTGTGGAACTTGTCAACATGGAAGGCTCAAAGGGTATGTCTACACTGCCAAGTTAGGTCGACTTAAGGACTCTTAAGTTGACCTAAACAAAGCCGCGTCCACACTGGGCTTTCATTAAGTTGACTTAAGCGCTTCCTTAAGTCCACTTAATAACTACTGCTCTTTAGGTCAACTTCACGCCTAAGTCAATTCGTTAAGTCGACCTAAAACCGGTGTGGATACCCTAAGTCGACTTAATTCCCTAAGCTGACCTAGGGCTGGGGACAAGGGAGCCGTGGCTCCCTAGCAGAAGGGAGCTGCTGCTCCCTCCCACAACAAGGGAGCCAGGGCTCTCCCTAGGAAAAGGGAGCTGCGGCTCCCTGAAGGAAGCTGCGCGTGGCTCTCTTCTCTCTGAGGGGAGCCGCGGCTCCCTTGCCCCGGAGGAAGCCGCAGCTCCCTTTTCCCAGGGGGAGCCCTGGCTCCTTTGTGGGGGGGGCAGCACCGCGGCTCCCTTCAGCCAGGGAGTCATGGCTCCCTTGTCCCCAGCCCCTGCTCCCTTGTCCCCAGGAGCCCCGGCTCCCTTCTTGCCCGGCTCCCCAGGTTGCTGGGCAAGAAGGGAGCTGGGGCTCCCAGGGAGAAGGGAACCGGGGCTCCCTTCTTGCCAGGAGCCACGGCTCCCTTCTTGCTGGGGAACCGGGCAAGCAGGGAGCTGCGGCTCCCTGCTTGCCGGGGGAGCCACAGCTCCCTTTGTCCCTGGGCGCCGCGGCTCCCTTTGGAGCCACAGTCTCCGTCAACTTAACACCTGCCTGTGTGGACGCAGGCAGTCGACTTAAATTTCTAGTGTAGACTCTCTAAGTCAACTTAACAAGGTCGACTTTAAGTTGATTTAAGAGATTCGACTTAGTTTTTCTAGTGTAGACATACCCAAAGAGTTCTTAGGACCCTCCTTACCACACCTTGCTAAATGAACAGCCCCCCCCCCCCCCCCCCACACTAGTGTCTCACACTAGCCACTGATGGGGTGGTCCCCCAGTAGGCACCTCCAGCACCCAGATGCAATACTGGGAACTTCCATCTTGTAGGGTTCAGGACAGTTCCTGATCACTGCAAGCTCATTTATTCTGGTCCATCAGTTTAACAAAGAAACTGATATGCTTAGCTTTTTCTCCAAATCAGGCACGCACACATTCACCGTCTTTCCAAGATTCACACTGCTTTAGATAAAACAAACATTAGTTTGATTTTAAGTGAGTATACAGCAAATCAATATAAAATCAGATGGCTGATCAGCCAAGGAAATAACCACTACCCAATAAAAAATAACACACATTCTAAACTAAGGCCACTATTACAATCTATTTCTAGTTTGCCCATGTGCTTTAGCTCCTGATGGTTTTGCAGGCAGGTCTTCCTTGCCATGTGGATAGGAATAATTCTTTTAGGTTCTTGCAGGAGGAAGTCCAGAGATCAAAAGCCCCAAACAGTTTAAGGGGTCTTTTTCCCCCCAGCCTTCCTTGACCCCTCCCTCCTCAAGTCAGGTGATCGACTCTAGCCAGAAAGGGGGGCAGGTGAGCTGCCCCTCTTAAGCCAAGGTGCTACAGATGCTTAGCTAGTCCATTGTTCTATTATGCACACCTTCACCAGGTTTGTTGGTTGCAGCTCTGACTGCCTGCCTCCACCTGAGCCATGTGAAATACATTTGGGGACATGTTTCATAACTGAACACATGTATGATACTGCAGGAAACATGATATCATAACTATAAAGCAGAGCATGCCATAAGCATTCAAAAAATAGCTCACATGATACACTTTGGATTGAACCACATGCTTACATTGCAAGCATGAACAGAAGATACATAGATCACATGATATTAGTGTGAGAGGGAGGGGAATGCAGCATGTTACAAGTGCTTCCTAGTGCAGTACATAGTTTGCAAAGAAAGCTCAGTGTTCTCATATTTCTGGTTTTTGGAAATATTCTTTTATAGTGATTCCAGAATTGCTTTGATTCTGATTAATTTCTATTAAAATGCTTTGATTCTGAGTATTTACACACACTCTCTCTTCAGCCTCAGCCCGAATGTCTACTCCACAATTAAACAGCCCCCAACCTGAGCTCTGACAGCCTGAGTCAATTGACGCAGGCCAGTGCTGTTGGTGTTTAATTGCAATGTAGACATTCCTCTAGGAACATGCAGAGCATGGCAGTTGCATCCCTGATCACCTTGATTAATCGCCATTGATGGACCTATCCTTCATGAACTTATCCAATTCTTTTTTTAACCCAGTTAATTTCTTTTAAACCTGCACCTATTAATTTCATTGAGTGATCCTAGTTCCTATGTTCTGTGAAAGGGTAAATAACACGTCCCTGTTCACTCTCTACAATGAAGCAGTGAAAAGGAATTCTACATTCTAACCTGAGTAAGAACATTAGTTAGGTACTCAGCTGGTGTACATTAGCCTGGCTCCATTGATTTCAAATGAGTTACACTGATTTACGCAAGCTGTGATCTGACCCATTATGTCTCCCTAAGACATCCATGAAATTTCAAACAGATAAATAATTCTTCACTTCCTATCCTAAACTGCTGTGTAGAGCCTTGAGAAATGTTAAAACAGTTATTGCCGTTCACTCTAGAGGTGGCCACTTTTCCATTTCTGAAGAAGAAATTCCCTATGCATAGTTTGTATATTAGTTTAGGTTTGCAAATGATTTTGAAATACTTCAATTTCTAGTCTATTCTTTTCAGATTCTTATACAGTGTCCATGACAGTGGTGATTACAGTGATTAAATGAACACTACAAAAGTCTCACATACAATGTTATTAATTAGCGTATATAAGGGCTGCCTATGGGAGAGGAAGGAGGAGAGTAAATGATAAGGACGAATACTGCCTGCAGCACTTCATTTCAAAGGACATCCTGTCAATGATTAACGTCTGTGCTATATGAATGTGAAGTATGTATTCAGTTCTGCTGTTGAAATATGACTCAAGCAGGACTACCAAAATATATTCTTCTCAAGACAAACATTTCACTAGTTCTGAAATCTGCAGACATATTGAAAGCTAAATCTTATAGATTCATGTATTTTAAGGCCTGGAAGAGCTGTTAGGATCATATAATCTGACTTCCAGCATAACACAGGATAAAGAACTTCTCCCAAATAATTTCTGCATCGAGACCTCAACTAGTTTGAGCTATGGCATATATCTTTAAAAGGCGTCTAATCTTCACTTAAAAACTGTAAGTGATGGAGAATTCACAATGTCCTCAGGAGTTCCCAGGTTTCAATGGTTAATTACCCTCACTGTTAAAACTCTAGGCTTTATTCCTAGTTTAAATTTGTCTAGCTTCATCACCCAGCCACTAGATTTCATTATGTCATTTTCCACTCTAGATTAACAAGCTGACTACTATCATAAATCTTTCTCTCGGAGGCACTCGTTGACCATGATCAAGTAACCTCTTACCTTTCTCTTGGATAAACTAAACTGATTTGAGTTTTTTAAGAACATTCCTATAAGGTATGTTTTCCAGACCTCAAATAACCCTTATAGCTCTTTTCTGAATCTATTCCATTTTTTCAACATTTTTTTGACATGTGGATGCCAGAACTGGACACAGTATTCCAGTGGCTGTCTCACTAAATAGTGGCTGTATACAGATATAATACCACATTCCTATTCCTTCTAGATACTCCCTTGCTTCTGAAGTAATTACACATTCTAATTGGATAGACCACTAGTTGGGTCCTCAGCCCTCTTAACAACAACATTGCATTGGGAGCTCATGCTCAGTTGGTTTTCTACCACGATCCTTAAGTCCTTTTCATTCATATTACATTTCAGGATACAGTTCCTAACCCGTGTGACCTACGTTCTCTGTTTCTAGATATATGACCTTGCATTTGACTATGTTGAAATGCATATTGTTCTAATGAGCCCAATTTACTAAGCAGTTCAGTTCAATCTGTATGACTGATCTGTTGTTATTTACTGCTTCACCAAATTTTGTATCATGTGCAAACAATACGAGCAACGATTTTATATTTTCTTCCAGATCACTGATAAATTGGAGTAGAACAGATCCCTGCAGGACCCCACTAGAAACACTCTTATTGGATGATGATTCCTCATTTCCAATTGCTTTTACAGGTCTGCAAGTTAAGCACTTCTTAATTAATATAACATGGAAAGCAGATTTTAAGCAGTGCTAATTTTTTTAATCAAAATGTGATGCGGGACTAAATCAACTGTGCTAAAGAAGAAGGCTACACAGTCAACAATATTTTTTTATTAGGCAAATATATAATCTGACACATAGAAAGACATTCTCTTTCCCAGGGCTGGATTAAGGTAGGGACTATTGGGGCTGTAGCCCCGGCCCCTGGCCTGAAGGGGGCAAAACTCTGGCCCCTGCCCCCCTTCGTAGCCCCACCCAGCTGCGGCCCCCCACAGGCAGGGCGCCACAGCAATGGGGGGAGAGGGGGGCTCACAAGGGCCTTGATCTGGCCCTGCTCCTTCCTGAATACAGAAATATTTATTGAATACATCTTCATTTTCTGCAAAATGCATCATAATTTTATAATCCTTGTCGTGTACTAGATCTATAACCGATGTGAGGAATTTGTATTCCCCACCTCTTCTACACACTTTATCTTTCTTAAATAGAGTGTACTCAGTGATTTTTTTTCAGTTGTCAGTTATACCACTAGGTTTCATCACATTTCTTTTTATAAATGAGTATTTCTAATTCCTAAGGAGTATTTCTAATTCCTAATTCCTAAGGAGTATTTCTAATTCCTAATTCCTTCTAGCATTGACATATAAACAACTGATCTATTTCTTCTCTTCACATCCTTCAGTGCCTTGATTCTTTAGGTTCATGCTACACTGAGGATGAGATATGTTTCAGCATATGCGCTATGCTAGTTTGAAGCCCCCCCCCCCCCCCACACCTTTCTAAATTGAAGGCAAGTTACATAGAGTAGTGCCTATCTTCCTCTGGTCCATGCTCAGATCACTAGTGAAAGGCAGCAATGTGCATGTGCAAAGCTTCAAACGTAGGCACTTAGGGGAAATTTCCTATATAAACTTAGACACCAAGTGACTTTAGGTCTCCAGAGCAGTGGTTTTCAACCTTTTGTGGATCACGACACGCTTGGTGGCATGTGCGACCCTCCAGGACACACCGCCTTTCCCCCCCCCCCCCGCGGCCACATCCAGTACCCCTGCCATCAAATCCAGCCCCCCACCACCTAGCATTCCCCTCCCCAAATCCAGAACCCCCACTGGGAAGCTACTTCTGTGCTACAGCTCTGGCGGGCGGCTGCCAGCTCTCCATGACACACTTACGGCTGTCTGGCAATACAGTAATGTGTTGTGACACAGCAGTTGAGAACCCCTGCCTTAGAGCGTTGGGCAGCGGCTGATTGGAAATTTTGTGGCCTGCAGTGGAGCCAAAAACTGCAACATAGGTGACCTAGATCTAGGGATTAGGCACCTAAATCCCTTTGTGGCTCTGGGCCGTAGTGTAGTTTTAGAGCTAAGTATTGGACTGGTGGTGGGTGGAGCAACAAGCACCTATTCCTGTAGTAGTAGGAACAACAATGGCATAGATCTGAACTCCTGCAAGAAGAAGCTCTGAAGAAGAGGAAGTTTAACTTGAGTTTGTTTTTCTTTAAGCACGTGTAAGAAACAGCATAACATTGATTCACAGCAGCAATCAGCAAGCATATTCAGCTCATCCCAGTCTGCCACTGCATTTTCACAAAAGCATGAAGATATTTTTCAAATAGAAGTCAGCAAGTGCTGCTGGATTTGGATAGTGCTGTATATTAAAATGAAGAAGATGCCATGCAAATGAAGAAGGTGCCATGCAAATCTTTCTTGTAATATCATGCTAACTGGTCTGTTGCAAACTCCTTGCACATATTTTCTTAGGTATCTATTACATTCAGATCTTCTGCTGAAGATTTTGGGGTTTCTTCCTTGGTTTTGCCTAAGTGAGAATGGTCCAGTGATTAGGGCACTAGCTTAGGACTTAGGACACATGAGTTTAAGTTGATGTTCTACTAAAGACTTCCTACCTGACCTTGGACAAGTCACTTTGTCTCTCGGTATCTCAGCTCTTCATAGATAAGAGCACTACCTACCTCACAAGTGCTGTGAGACTAATTATATTAAAAAATACGAGGTGCTTCGGTACCACAGTAATGGGCACCATCTAAATTACTGAAAACAGATATCATGGGATTGGAGATTTACACTGAACCTTACAATTAAAACCATTGGTGCTAGATGCGTGGTGCACAGAATACATTTTCAGAATTTGTTCCCATTTACAGTGACTATTTTCTGTCTGCCATCACAACATAGCCTCATATTGGCATTTTGGTGGTCTTGCTGGTGTACTCATACACGGCCAATATACCATTTAGCTAACAAATGAAATTCAAACCTCTACTTACAAAACAAATTTGTTGTGACAAAGCAAAATTAGATTCTTTCTGATTTTCATTATGAATCAAGTGACATAACATATATACCAAGACTCATACCACCACCTATGAATTTGACCCTTACATTCTACATCCCTGCTTTAGAATTGCTTATCGACATTTTTATGCGATCGGCCTTTGTTCAATTCTGCCTATTAACTAAAATCCTCTTAACAGATTCTGCTGCTACAGAGGTTCGTCATGGATGGCCCTTTCAGACCTGAAAGCCTAGTGTAACAAGAAAATTTTGTGTTTTACTTTTCAAAGGGACTATTAATAAATGACACTGCTACCCCAAATAAAATATTTGTTTTCCATATGGACTGTGCCTACAGGTACCTTCCTGATCATTCTATGCTCCTATAGCAGCATGTTTTGATGCTGGGCATGTAGGACCGCCTCCCTACTTCCTTATTTATTATTCTGTGTAGTTATGAATAGCAGACAGAGGGAGGAAACAACCCCACAGTTGATTGTGCACATCATTAAACTCAATGTTTTTTTCCCTTTCTGTTCACAGTCTATATATAAAGGAACAATAAAATTCAAAAGAGCCATTATCCATACTCAGAATAATTGGTTCCAATTTAAAGCCACTTAAAGAAGTATTATAACCAATGTCACCGAAAATTTTACATGTGTTTTCAGACTCTTTTTAAGGTAAATTCCAGTTTCTCTCTGATTTTTTTCAGCTAACTCAGAAAGGAGAGAATTAGCTAAAGACTCCAGTCTCCTGTAGGCTATTCAGAAAGTAACAATTTCTTTATTTCTTTTCATTTCTCTACACATCAGAACACCCAATATCCTCTCAGTTTGACTTCCACGTCACAACTCCAAACACACCAAAATAACCAGCTACAGCATCTTCTTGGTGTGGTTCCAGCTTGAAAAAAACTTGGAAGCAATCAGGCACACAGATAAAACAGGGGTAGAATGCACACCGCTATACTGCTGCATGGGCATATCTTCGAAATGTATAGCACCCAATTAGAAAATTCTGGACAACGTTTTTCTTAATGCTCCAGTTATCATATTTGAAAAGTCACTGCTCAACAAGTTTAAACTGCATACCAAATGTAGTATGCCAGTATAACCAACATCCGCTACTGCACATACTGCAGTATATTAGCATCACCATCTAATACAATAAATACAGACCTCCGTCTCTTGGCAGTAAGGCCACATTCCTAATTGGTGCTGTACATCCCACACTAGGTTGACCATTGTTTTTATTTTCAAAACCATTATCCCTAACTGCCAGTGGAAATCCCTAAGTGCCAAACCTTCTTTAAAACTTCTGATTTGAAGCTAACTCATTTTCAACTGGTTTAGACAACAGGAATGAAATTGTTGTAACTCGCATACTAAGATTGCTTTCTTCCTTTTAAATTTTATAGTAATTAGTGTTTTATACATCCTCAAATTATATTACTAAATCCCAGGTTGTTAACCAATACTTGTACTCAGTCAAAGTCATTAGACATTAGAGGGACAAATCAATATTACCAGTCAGTGACATATATATAAATAATGTTTCTTCAGTGGATGGAGTCAGCCTCTAATTAGATGGGTTTTTACCTATGTTACATCACACTCGAATAGGCAGAAATGACCAGTGGAATTACAAAATTGTGGGGAGCACCAGTACAGATTATCTAGAGATTCCCTGTAGCATCCACTCTAAAAATGTCACAAAACTTACACTGAGAATTTACGTAGTGGTGGGGAGGCAAGAACTGTGTGGCTGAAAGGAAATTGACAAGTGAAAGAGAATACCAGCTATACATACAAAATGATGGGATTTAAATTACCACTCAAGAAAGAGATTTTGGAGTCTGTGACAGGGCAGGCCCGCCCCACACTGCAGAAATCCAGCAAATTCTATGGGTGGACAAGGGCCCGACCCTTAAGCCCTGCTGGGCATGCTCAGCCTGCTGTCTTCCTATAAAAGGAAGCTGCTCAGCTCAGTCTGTGCTGGCCACGCTGGAAACTCCTGAGGAGAAGCTGCACCAGCCCCTGCTACAGAGCCAGCGGAGACCCAGAGACCTTGGGAGGGGAGCAGCCACTACTGGTAACAGTCTAGAGGCAGAGACCCAGGAACGCACAGCCACCAGGGAACTTCAGGACCCTGAAGGAGAGTGACCGTCACCAGCTGCAGGAGGGGATAGCCTGGAGCTCCAAGAACAGACCACCTCGATGACTTGGGTAGGAAGTAGCCCTGGGGACCAAAAAGGGGGAAACTGGGTGTGGTGCGCCCTCAAGCCAGTGTGTTTCAGTATGGATCCCCACTGGCTTGGTGCTGTACCCCTGGCACCGATAGGGCCCTGGGCTGGGGCTCAGTGGAGCAGGAGGGCCTGAGCCCCGTTACACCGGGTGGTGGTTCACCTGGGCAAGTTCCCACATACAGTGGTACCTTGACTTACGAGTTTAATTCGTTCCATGACGGAGCTCGTAACTCAAATTACTCGTATGTCAAATCCTGCGTGTTCACTGCGCCACCTAGTGGCGGGTTATCGGAAGCGCAGGCTTGTAACCCGAATTTTAGCTCTCAATTCAAAGCAAGAAATCGGCAGAGAGACGGCTCGAATCTCAAAAAACTCGCTAGTTGGGACACTCGTAAGTCAAGGTACCACTGTAATTGACTCTGGCAGCTAGGCCGTGCTGCCCTGACCATGGGGTGTGACTAGACTCTGGCCACTAGGCCGCGCTGCCCTGACCATGGGCTGTGACTGGACTTTGTCTGCTAGGCTGTGCTGCCCTGACTGCAGGGGTAAATACTGATTCTGTGGCCTCTAGGCCATGTAGCCACAAACCCGAAGAGCAGTGCACTGATTTTGTGAGGTCGCAGAGATGCCTCCCCTGCTTGCGCCCGTGGACTTTCCCCGTCTGGGGGCACGTGGGAGGACTTAGCCTGCGACAGAGTCCATTAAGGGAAGTTCACTGAAAATATCTGCTCAATGTGGAGTGGAAAGCAAAAAAGCTAGTGGCATGTTATAAACCACTACGAAAGGGATATATATATAACGAGACAGAAAATATTATCATGCCACTCTATAAATCTATGATATGCCCCTATCTTGAGTACTATGTGCAGATCCAATTGCCCCATCTCAAAAAAGATATATTGGAATTGGCAAAGGTACAGAGGAGGGCAACTAAAAAGATTAGGGATATGGCATAGATTCCATCTGAGGAGAGATTAATAAAACTGGAACTTTTCAGGTTGGGAAAAGAAATGACAAAGTGGAGATATGATAGAGCTCTATAAAATCGTCACTGTTGGGGCAAAAGCAAATAAAGAAATGTTATTTAATACTTCACATATCACAAGAACGAGGGGGTCACCCAATGAAATTAATAGGCAGCAGGTATAAAACAAACAAAAGGAACTATTTCTTCATATAACGCACAGTTAACCTGTTTAACCATTTGCTAGGGGATGTTCTGAAGGCTAAGACTTTAACAGTGTTCAAAAAAGAATTAAATAAGTTCCTGGAGAATAAGTCCATCAATGGTATTAACTGGGATGGGGAGGGATGCAACACCATGCTCTGAAGTGTTCCTAGTCTCTGTTCGCCAGAAGATGTGATTGGACGACAAGGGATGGATCACTCCATGATTGCCTGTTCTGTTCATTCCCTCTGAAGCACCTAGCACTGGCCACTGTCAGAAGACAGGTTACGGGGCTAGATGTAGCATTGGTCTGACCCAGTACAGCTGTTCTTATGTAAAAAATAATTATAACATAAAAATGTTTAGTACAGAATCTCTCCAAAATAACAAGCTCTTGATCATGACCTTGGCAAATAAAGCATTTTTACAACCTTGGCCTACTAGGAAACATATATTGATATAAGTTTCCCATTCACAAATCTAGCATTCTGGAGCAAAGTCACTAAGGGCATGTACACACGATCACTTTATCGCGCATTAACAGTCATTACCGCACGATAACAACAACGGTGTACACATGTGTAATAGGGCTCTTGCGCGTCAACAGCCCAGTTGTAGCGCAATAGAAAAACCACCTCGACGAGGGTGGTAGCAGTTAACGCGGAACAGCTGTTGCGCCTTTCCACTCGTGTGTACGCTTACCGCACAATGATTGGCCTCCGGAAGTGTCCCAGCATTCCAAAGTCATCCTCTCTGGTCTTCCCCCCACCCGCTCTGTGGCCGTGACGAAACAGTCAGTCCCCGCCCTGTTTCGATTCCCGGGATTTTCGAATTTCTCGTCTGTTTCATTTCCTGTTCTCTTCCTCGTGGAGTGGAGTGCAGCTCTGATCTTCACTAGCAATGGCGGCCAATCGTGGAAGATGCGCACCCATTTGGAGCACGGCAGAGGTGCTGGACCTGATCAGCATCTGGGGAGAGTCTGCTGTGCAGGCGCAGCTACGCGGCAGCAGGAGAAATTTTGACACATATGGCATAATTTCGCAGGCCATGTCCGAGAGAGGTTATGAGAGAGACACTGCGCAGTGCAGATCAAAGGTGAAGGAGCTAAGAATAACCTATCACCGAGCGAAGGAGGCAAACCGCCGTTCGGGATCAGTGCCTGCTACATGCAGGTTTTACAAGGAAATAGAAGCCACCCTCAGCGGGGACCCCACAACAACCGCCAAGAATCCTGTGGACACATCGGCCCCCCCTCATCCAGTGAATGCCGGACCCGAGCATGATGAGGACGTGATCGATGAGGAGGAGGAGATGGAGGATGACCTGGAGGAGAGCGCAACAGCGTGTAGCCAGGAGCTGTTCTGCACCCCCGCTGAGACGTCCACCCAAGACATCAATTGCAGCGTGTCCTCTGAGGCGGCAGAAGGGGGTTCAGGTAAGTTTCTCTTCCGTGCAGCTACGGCTCCTGCTAAAAAATCATTGTCTGGGGCGGGGGTGCTTGCTGTCTCGGTCCCTGCTGTGCACGCTCTTTACTATGCATTCATTAGAAGTGCATGAACACAAGCACTGATTGTCAAAAAATCATCTGTATTTAGGTCACTAAAGGTTTCCTCGATGTACCGCCAGAGCCTCCTACTCAGGTTAGAAGGGATAGCTGTGTCTACGCTCCCGTATAAGGATACTCGGCCTCGCCAGCTGCAAAGCACAGCCCTGGGAACCATGGCAGCAGACAAGACAGCAGCATACGGTCCTGGCTGGCATCCGGAGGCATGTAGGATATGTATTCTAGCTGGCAGGGGCACTCTGAGGAGAGAGATATCGGGTTCCATCTGTGTGCCCTGTGCAGAATGTTAGCCCCCAGTAAGCCTTCTATTAGGATGTACCTTGTCTGCTTCAGCAGAGCATAGGATGTTGACTGCCCTGTACCTTCCAGTGGAATGTGCTACTGGAAGGTTACATTGGTTATCTAGGCTATGTGTTAACAATAGCTTTATTATTCTTTTTTTTATTAGATTCGACCTTCACAAGGCCGGTGTCTACCCCAGCTGACCACATGAGAAACATTCGGTGGTGTGCTTGAAGAAACAGGGAGGATATGTTTCAGGAGCTGCTGAAAGCAACACAGGAATCCGCAAGGGAGAATCGAGCCTAGAGAGAGGAATCCCAACAGAGGAGGCAGAAACATAGGGATGAACTGATAAGCGTCATGAAGGAGCAAACAGAACTGCTCAAGAGCATGATTGCTTTGCAGTCCCAGGCGCTTAATGTCCGGGCTCCACTCCAGACAGTTCAGCCATGTCTGCCTCCCACTCCCCGTAGTCCCTCAAAGCATTTCTTTGAAGGCCACCCATCCCCCTGGTATACTGCAACATCCAGTCCCTCACAGAGCTACTTTTTAGAGACCCGCAGCTACACCCACCTGTAAACCCTCCAAACCCCCCCAACCACCACCCCTCCTCTTTTATCTTTTAATAAAAACAGTAACAAAAAATTTGAAGAGTGGCTTTATTTGTACACAGCACAGTGTAAATCTCATAAGGTGCACTTGATGCGTCCTTGAAGGAAACTACGGGAGGGCATCATTGAAATGCTCCCTGAGTGCCTCCCTTATGCGAGCAGCTCCTCGTTGGGCCCCCCTAATACTCCTAGTGGCTGGCTGTTCGTATGCTGTCTC
Organism: Pelusios castaneus; assembly: GCA_007922175.1. Taxonomy (NCBI): domain Eukaryota; kingdom Metazoa; phylum Chordata; order Testudines; family Pelomedusidae; genus Pelusios; species Pelusios castaneus. The sequence goes on from ML685836.1 coordinate 2,379,073, forward strand.
TAGACGCTGTGCCTCCATAGCCCACCCTGGGGAAAACTTTTCTCCCTTATTTTCACAAATGTTATGAAGGACACAGCACGCCGCAATCACAGCAGGGATGTTGCCTCGTCCAAGTCCAGCCTCCCATACAAACAGTGCCAGCGCCCTTTTAAGCGGCCGAAGGCACACTCCATAGTCATTCTGCAGCGGCTCAATCTGTAATTGAACCGCTCCTTGCTGCGATCTAGGTTCCCGGTGTACGGCTTCATGAGCCATGGCATCAGTGGGTATGCTGGGTCTCCGAGAATGACTATGGGCATCTCCACATCCCTCACAGTAATTTTTTGATCTGGGAAGAAGGCACCCCCTTGCAGTTCCGGTACAGTCCAGTGTTTCTGAAAATGCGGGCATCATGCACCTTTCCCGACCACCCAGCATTGATGTCCGTAAAATGCCCCTTGTGATCTACGAGTGCTTGCAGCACCATGGAGAAGTAGCCCTTCCTGTTTATGTACTCGGTCGCGAGATGGTATGGAGCCAAAATCGGGATATGTGTGCCATCTATGGCTCCCCCGCAGTTAGAGAATCCCATGGCAGCAAAGCCGTCCACAATCTCACGAACATTGCCCAACGTCACCGTCCTCCGTAGCAGAATGCGATTGATGGCTCGGCACACTTGTGAGAGGGCTAATCCGACGGTGGTCCTCCCGACTCCAAACTGGTTTGCAACCGACTGGTAGCAGTCAGGAGTCGCCATCTTCCAGACAGCAATCGCAACACGCTTCTCCACGGTTAGGGCTGACCTCATGTTGGTGTCTTTACGTCGCAGGGCAGGGGCCAACTCTGAACACAGATCCAGAAAGGTTGCTTTCCGCATTTGAAAGTTCTGTACCCACTGCTCGTCATCCCACAGCTGCATAACAATGTGATCCCACCACTCGGTGCTCGTCTCTCGCGACCAGAAACGGCGTTGCACCGTGCGCAGATGATCGGTGAAGGAGCTGAGCAATGCGGTGCTCTTGCTCTGCAGGGCATCGATCAGCCCTGCTCCTTGGCGTCCTCATCTGATTCGGAGCTCATTGCGTACTGAGCAACCAGCCGAGATGTATTCAGAATGCTGAAGGCGACAGTGGAGATCAGAGCAGGATCCATGCTGTCGCAATTGTGATGGCTCGCAAGTGGTGCGGTCACTGCACTGTTGAAAATAGGCACGAGTTGCTATTGGCAACAAGGAAGACGCAAGGGGAACACAGGGCACCATGGGAAAATGACAGTTTACCCATGGCGCTTTGCGTTGCTTTCCTTCATCCCATGATTCCAAGCGCCGATTGAGGGAAAATTGAACTGTGGGATAGGTGCCCAGAATTCATTGCGCTACAGCGCGATATACCAAAGAATTCTGTTGCGTTACAAGGAGCGACGTGTGTATGCGTTATCCCGCAATAAAGGTCACGTGTTTTTTATAGCGCGATTGCCATGTTGCGCTTTAATCTGATCATGTGTACATAGCCTAAAACACAGTCCAACAAACAAATGTTCCTTTAACGTGCCTTTTCCATTCTCCCTCCACCACACCTCAGCCACCATTGTTATGTTTGGGGACTTCACTGCTAAAGAGGACGGCAGTCTCTTCCTCAGAAACACTGCCCCGCAGCAGATCTAAGCACTTAGATTGGATTACCAGTGATTTCAGCTCCAGTAGTCACTTAACAAAACAAAAGACTCTCTATGGAGCCTAATTAGCGTTATCTTTTAACAAGGGAGGAACAGGTCAAATAGTGCTAGGCAAAGCCCATACCACCAAGCAAAACACCTGTCCCCATCCCCTCCTCTCTCTTAATGAGAATTGATCTGACATCTGAACCCTCTGCTTAGCTAGTGCAGTTGAGATCATGGTCCTCCTCCCCCCACCCCCATCAGTTCAAGCTAAGAACAGTTCTGCTGACCTTTTACAGGTTCTCTTCTCCTAAAGAAGAAAGGAAATGCTATCAAAATATCTAAAGTGGATGCTAATGACTAACTATTAAGTATCTACCTATTTACCTAGTAACTGGTAAACTGCACAGCAAGCAAAGAAATTCTGAACACTGCAAATTCCAACCTGCAGTCACAGGCAATGAGAATGAAATGAGTTTACCCCAGTTTTACAGATTAAGGTACCACTGACATGAATAACTCTGAGTACCTATTGAAATCAGTGATACTACTCAGAATAAGGGTAGCAGAAACCAGCCCTGGGTGATTAAGCTTGTTCTAGTATCTTGCTTCCAGGTGGCAGATATAACACTTGATTTACCTTTACGTTTTAGCATTTGATTATCAACGAGCTGTGATTTTGACATTAAACTGGCCAACCTACATGCTTGAAACAAATTACTTTTGTTGTCTGTCTCTAGAAAAGGCAAGTAGCAATCAGAACTTAAAATGGTCTGATAATTTGATTGTTGGCATAATTTGCTGTTACAGCCAGATCATTTGTATTGTGTTTATTTTGTTTGGTTTGGAAATCCAGCAAAAATGAATTTTTTCATGAGATTTTTCAGTACTTCCTGATTTTGGTAAAACAGAACATACTGTGAAAGTATTCTCTCTCATAGCTGTTCTCCTTTCAAACCCAACAGAGACCAGGAGAAGCAGAGCCATGCACTCTTTCACTTTAAAGTTAAAACAAACGTTCCGAATGTCAAAAATGTGTCAGGTCACATTCAATTTGAAGAATGGTTCAGGCTGAGTCTTATTTAAGCCAAACTAGTTCACAAATTTATACTACACCAGAAGTGCTAAATCAGTCATATTGCTTCTTTACAATTTAGTGATATAAAAAAGTAGAACCAAGTAAATATACAGCTGTTCTTCAGGGTATAACAATCAGTGAACTAAAAATGTTTATGTTTCATATACTGCGGAGGAATGTAAGTGTTGCAGTTTTCCATTGTTTGAATAAATGCATCTTTAGTTATAGCATTGCCTGGAAAGGTCACCATAATTAATAGCCTGCCAACATTTTCATGTGAAACTCCACCTTTTACATGGCTCATAACAACTTGGCTGCTAACTTTTACTTCTGGTAAAAAGCTGGAGTCTGTCAGACTTCATGGGTGAATCAGGGCCCTACTGAAGTCAGTGAGTCTTGCTAGTGACAATAGGGCCAGGATTTCATCCCTGTGGCTTTGTGGTATATTCTTGCCTATAAAGACAGCTATGCCTGCTGTAGATCACCTAACACTGCAGCATGCTTTTTGAACATACTGTCAGGGACTTTGAGAGTTTCATGATTTTACATAATGGCCTCTGATGACAATGTCTAAACAGACTGGAAGTACATGTGATATATGCATGCTATAAAAGTCATTTGAATTCCATGAGAGTGTTGGAAGTGATTCTGCTCTGAGACCAGTTCTGAACTCTTGTAACCACACTGGCTTCTATACTGTTACTCCTAACTAACTTGGGTGTAAGTGAAGTCTAAATCAAGTCTGTTATGGTAAAGTATTTCCTACCATAAAATTTGATAGTACACTTATGTTCAGACCCTTTCATCCTCATTTTTAAATGGTTAGCACTGCAGTGTGTATTGGAGCTTTAGCATATGCTGTTCATATTCTAGTAAGACAATGTGTTTAGCTTCACATCCATTTCTAGCGTAGATACAATGTAGTTTGTTTATGTAGGAATGCCATTCTGGGAACCAAGTCACTTCTATGAAAATTAACTGTAAGGAATTGGTGTCTGAATTTTCTCTTAGTAAGTAATGTAAGGACAAGCCACTGAACTCAGAAGAATTTCATCAGTGAAAAAAGGTGTACATGAACAGATAATCAAGCCCATCTTCTTCCATAAGAGGAAGAACAACCCATGAAGTTTCAATGTGTTTTGAAAGATGTATATATTTTTAAGGTGCTTAAACCACATGTGGGTTGTTTGACAATGGAAGCACAGAGAAATATACACTTGATTTATTCTGTCCTTTTAAAACTAATACAATAGTCGGTTAGGTTTATTACTGAAGTTATCAATATTCACAAAACTTATATGAGGCAATAACTGTTAAAACAGCAGTTCTCAACCTACCTCCTCAGCCTCTCCCCTCCCTGCTGAGGCTGCCCGCTGGAGGTGGCAGGAGACGGATTGGGACCCAGTTGGGTTCCCGGAGCCACCAGTGGTGGCAGGGATCCCAAACCCCCCACCAGGGGCAGGATCCGGTCCCAGAGCCCCCACCACCATCAGGATCCAGCCCTGGCCAGGCTCCCAGAGACACCGGCAGCAGCAAGCACCAGCTCTGGCCAGAGTCCCGGAGCTGTAGCCAGTCACCAGGTTTGGCCCCAGCCATGGCCGGGGTCCCAGATCCACCAGCAGCAGCAAGAGCCAGTCCTGGCCCTGGAGTCACCAGGGGCACAAGAGCTGGCCCCAGCCCAGTCGGGGTCCTGGAGCTGCTGGTGGCAGAAGGAGCTGGCTGGGGCCAGGATCCTGGAGCCCCCTCCGGCAGCAGAATCCAGCCCGGACCCCGCTGCAGGAGCCAGATCAGGCCCAGGGTTGGTGAAGAGGTGTGACTGGGGGAGGGACAGGGTGGGCTGCCTGGAGCAGCGAGCAAAGAGCGGCTTGCCTACATGGTGGTCCGCGAAAGCTTTCAATGACCATGAAGGAAAAGGTTGGGAACCACTGTCCTAAAAGTATTCTTATTGAAATAAGAATGGCAATGTTTTATCATCTTTGATGTTTTGAGTCTTATGGGTACAAAAACCAAAACAATTTAGACTAAAGACATTTAAGTGCATCCTCCTGTGTCTACATTACATCTCTTTTCAAGAGCCAGCAATGGTCACCATCACCAGTACAGCTATTGATACTCTTGTTTAAAGGAATGACAGGAATAGTATTGTCAACAGTTCACATTTTATAGGTTTTGTTGTTCCTCTAGATCCAGAGTTGAGTCACTGAAATCAGTACCTAATTGGTGTGTTGATCACTCCCATGACATCATTTGAGAGCTGCAGTGCCTAACCAGTTTGAAAAACAGGTCACTCTTCTACGTGACTAAATCTGGATCAAGATATCTAAGTAACATTTTGATTCACATGGTTTTGGATTCTCTTTGAATTCTGATACCAGGGTATCCTAATCTAATCTGACAACTGTACCATTATACCCGATTCAGAATTTGGCAGTAACAGCAAGCATGTGCCACTTCCCAAACAACAGTAAAAGCTCTAGCCCAGCATTGATTAGATGCACTGAATATCTTAAATCCCTGTAAAGACTAACATTTTTAATTTTCTAGACTTGAATTTGGTAATAAATGCATCCCTTCATAAACCTTTCCATTCTCCTAGAACTGCAGCACAATTTTCATGAGTCACATGGACTATTGCTGTAAACTTCAGCTCTGTGCCATGATCCCTATCCTTTGTTCCATCCGTTCTAGACTGTTTATCACTCTGTGCTGGGAATATAAATTTCACATTAATGTGGAAGAAGGTAATGAGTTTTTTGGGGTTGGAAAGCCCCTCTGCACCTGTAAATCATGCCAGGAAAGGAGATAAAATCAAAAGGCTGGGAATTCCTCCTAGCCTGGGTACCCCTGGGAAGGGAGGAGACTGCTGATCCCCTCCAGCCCTAAAGAGATGACTGGTAGTCTGCAGAGCCCATGCCCTCATAGAAGGAGGATGCGGGGCCTCTGAGTAGAAGGCGAGAGGGGACTGATATGTACTCTAGAATCCTAGCAGACTCTGAAGTAGAGTACTCCCATGGCCCTCTCTGAAATGAGCAAGATCCATATCCTGGAGGGAGCTGCTCACAGGTTTCTCTTTTCCTTCCTTCCATTTAAACCTGCTCTTTCTATTCCATGTGAAAATCTTCTTCAGTTTCAGGTATGGACTGCTGCTATTGCCACTTCACCTCTCCTTCAAGCTTTGCTCTTTTCTGCCTTTTCAATATTTATCAGATGGGTAGAAATACTGTTTGGAGAGACTGGCTAATGGCAATGTGCTGGATGGTTCTCTGAAGCACCAACATTGAGAAGCTCGAGAAGTTCTGCACACTATTCTCAGCAGGGAATGTAGATCTTATAACAACCTCCTGGAACTGATTAGGTGGCAGTTTTGTTAATAGCATTTTTGAACCACATATGAGCTTCTTCAATAGAGATGTATTGGATACAGTTGATATAGCAATCAATGAACTGTGTAAACTTGAGAAAGTTTGCTTTCCAACAGCTCCAGATAGAATTTGTAATGGTATTCATATTAAGTATAGTTACTCCAACTTTGCTAAGGGTTGGACAATGATGATTATATAGAAAGTTTTTCAATATATGGCTTAGAGCTTGAAGTGGATGGCTGCCTGGGTGGTCCAGGTGAACTCAGGAATAGAGCCCTGCAAATTCATGGCTATCTGCATTATATCCATGAATATATGCATCTGCAGATGCAATGTGGATATCTGCAGACCATTTCTTGCGGATGCAGATCCACATATTTGTATCCACGCAGGGCTCTAGCCAGGAGTAGTTGTCCTGTTTCCATCTAGTGGAATGAAAAGTATATTGTTGGTTTGGGTCGTGGATGAGATTAAGGTCATGGAACAAGGCCCAGTCCAAATGATCAATTCCACTTTGATCTGATTCTCTGTATAAAGCAGTTCTTGTCGATTATCCCATAAACAAGAACTGTATCTAGCTGGCCAAATCTCTCAGATTTTAGCCAGCATCAAGTCTCAAATCATCTTAACTATGATCAAGGAACCTTGGACATTGGCCCATCTCTGAAAATCCTTCAGCTAAAAGTTGAAGTTCTTTTAGCTGCTAAACCTTCCACTCTCCATTCCCTAGCATCCAAATACAACATGGATGTAATCTGCCTTCAGGAATGCATGTTGATTTCCTTTCCCTAGCCTTTAACACTGAAGGTTATGACCTTGAGAGTTACTCTCTGAAGCACAAATAAAGCCATGCTACTTGTGTTAAAGCAGATCTTGCTGACCTGGAACCACTCCTATCTAATCCAGACCTCTATTATTCTAACTTCTAGAATGGCAAATAAGTACAAATATGCTATTCAACCCTAGCATAGTCACCTGGCAAATATACAGCAGAGTGAGCTTTACCAGGGCAATGACACATATTTTACTTGTTTCTATTGGTTGCCGGTTCAAAGTGGACTTTTTGGTACATTCAGCATCTGCATGAATAGTGTTGGGTGTGGATGCTTTGATAGAAAAGGTGTGATGAGGGGGAAAGAGTTAAGGTAATGGTGTGTGGTCTGTAAGTAAGATAGCCAAGGTGATGATAGTAGAAAGGTTTGTGGGTGGAAGAGATAGAGGTATAGGGTTTATTATATCCATTCATTATTCATAGGAATTGCATGCAGGTAAAGAAGAATAATGCTCTACGCTTAAAATTGTAGCTTGGAAAGAACTGAAAACTATACAAAATGAGGGGAAAAACTCTAAAAGAACCACAAAGATAAAATTGCACACAGTGAGCCAAATTTATTGTTTTATGTAACTTTGCTAATTTCAGTGGGATTACATCAGGGATGAATACAGCCTAATATGTTAAAAAACAGTTTTTTTTCCTGATATTGAATGTCAGTAGGAATTTCATTTAAAATTAAGAAGTGAAGTATATCATACAATAAATTGTTAAAAGTAGTCTACAAGTAAGCCAATCTGGTATAAATTATTAGATTCTCAGTGACACTTTTGCAACTGTTTGCATCGAAGCTTATATGCTTTCATCATGGAAGATGGTTCAGATTACAGTTAATGATTGTTGATCTAATATCTGGCTAGTGAAAGCTATTTGTTCCCAATAGTCTTGCAATCCACTTTACTCTTCATTTGTACACTGCTGAGATCTCCAGCTTTGCTCACATGGTGGCCACATTTTGAGAAATGCATTAGATACATAGATATATGGCTAGTGATTTCTGTTCTGCTCATTTTCTTTGTATGATTTATAAACCCCATGGATAGAAGCTTGTCCTAGAGCATGGCCACCCTGTTGTGCTATCCCTGTTCTAGCATGGCACTGCTGGTGCTATGTTGTAGTTTCCACACACAAGTCAGTGGTGGACATGTGGGTTGACTCTACAACCATGTCCCAAACAAGCTTAACTTCTTTCAGGATTTAAAAAAAAAAGTCCACACAAAAAAGTTTTTCTGCACTCCATGCTCTTCTTTTCAGCCAGGCCAGGGGCCCCATTCTCAGCCTTTTTGGGTTACCTTTTGAATCCAGTTTAGTGTATTCAGTCCCTAGACTGTTTCTCCTGGCATATCATTCTCATCCTGTGCAGAACTCTCTTTCTTATATCTTTCCCTGCTTTGGTACGGAGCACCAGTGCCCATGCTGGTTCTCCTGGAGTGTCTGGCCTCCAGCTGACCCTTGCTCAGGCAATCCACTGGGGTCTGCCTGCTCCCTGAGTTCCATATCCCAGACTGATCTACTCTCACTGCCCTCAGACTGGGAAGCAGTTAATTATTTGTGATACAGGTAGGGCTGACCCTATCTTCCCTTAAAGTGAGTCCCTCTTTCTAAATACATTATCTCCAATGCACTTACTGAACTTGTACAATGCACTGCAATTCTATTATATGTCCTATATACCCAGATGGTGTAGTGGTCATTAAAATCTCCAAATATAGGTGTCTGGGTGTGGGAGCTTAGGAAGAATATTTGGGTGTGCCACGTGCAATAATTTCTCCATGCATCTCCTGCATGTTATAACTCCACATGAAGACAAAACAGCAAAAAATTCAAACTGGAATTTGCAGTCTGACTCTGGTGGACAGAAAAGATATTGCTCAGGCCTGCAGGTATAAAATCAGAAAGGCCTAAGGGCAATTAGAGTTGCAGCTAGCAAGGGATGTGAAGGATAACAAGAAGGGGTTCTACAAGCATGTCAGTACCAAGAAGAGGATCAGGGATGGGGCAGGTATCCTCGTGGTGGATGATGCGGAAAAGGCTGAAGTACTCGATGCTTTTTTTACCTCAGCCTTCACAGGCAGGGTCAGCTCCCAGGCTACTACACTGGGTAACACAGAATGGAGAGAAGGAGAGTGGACCTCGGTGATGGAAGCTCAGGTTAGGGACTACTTAGAAGTTGGATGTGCACAAGTCTATGGGGCTGGAAGAACTGCATCCAAGGGTGCTGAGGGAGTCGGCCAATGTGATATCAGAGCCACTGGCCATTATCTTTGAAAACTCGTGGTGAATGGGGAGGTCCCGGAGGATTGGAAAAAGGCAAATATAGTACCTATCGTCAAGAAAGGGAAAAAGGAGGATCCGGGGAACTACAAAACAATCAGCCTCACCACAATGCCTGGAAAAATCATGGAGCAGGTCCTCAAAGAATCCATTCTGAAACACTTGGAAGAAAATAGAGTGATCAGGAACAGTCAGCATGGATTCACCAAGGGCAAATCGTGCCTGACCAACCTGATTGCCTTCTATGATGAGATTACCGGATTTGTGGATGCGGGAAGAGCCGTTGACGTGGTATACCTCGACTTTAGCAAGGCTTTTGATACCGTTTCCCACAGCATTCTTGTCAGTAAGTTAAGGAAGTATGGGTTGGACGAATTGACCGTAAGATGGATAGAAAACTGGCTAGATCATCGGGCTCAGTGGGTAGGAATCAATGGCTCAATGTCTAGTTGGCAACCAGTACTGGGTGGAGTGCCCCAGGGTCAGTCCTGGGGTTGGTTCTGTTCAACATCTTCATTAACGATCTGGATGATGGGATAGATTGCACGCTCAGTAAGTTTGCGGATGACACCAAGCTGGGGGAAATGGTAGACACACTGGAGGGGCAGGGACAGGATTCAGGGAGACGTAGACAAATTGGAGCATTGGGCCAAAAGAAATCTCATGAGGTTCAACAAAGACAAGTGCAAAGTCCTGCACTTAGGAAAGAAAAATCCCATGTACTGCTACAGGCTTGGGACCGAACAGCTAAGTAGCAGCACTATAGAAAAGGACCTGGGGGTTATGGTGGACGAGAGGCTGGATATGAGTCAGTGTGCTCTTGTTGCCAAAAAGGTCAATGGCATATCGGGCTGCATCAGTAGGACTGTTGCCAGCAGATCAAGGGATGTGGTTATTCCCCTCTATTCGGCACTGGTGAGGCTGCATCTGGAATAATGTGTCCAGTTTTTGGCTCCCCACTACAGAAAGGATGTGGACAAATTAAAAAGAGTCCAGTGGAGGGCAACAAAAATGATTAGGGGGCTGGAACACATGACTTACGAGAAGAGACTGAAGGAAGTAGGCTTATTTAGTCTGCAGAAGAGAAGACTGAGGGGGGATTTGAAAGCAACCTTCAACTACTTGAAGGGGTGCTCCAAAGAGGAGGGAGCAAGGCTGTCCTCAGTAGTAACAGAGGACAGAACAAGGAGCGATGGTTTCAAGTTGCAGCTAGGGAGGTTGAGTTTGGATATTAGGAAAAACTTTCTCACTAGGAGGGTGGTGAAGCACTGGAATGGATTACCTAGGGAGGTGGTGGAATCTCCATCTTTGGAAACATTTAAGGTCCGGTTAGACAAAACCCTGACTGGGATGATTTAGTGGGAGTGGTCCTGCTTTTAGCAGGGGGTTGGACTAGATGACCTCATGAGGTCCCTTCCAACCCTAAGATTCTATGATTCTAATTCATAAACTGTACATAGACAGATTCCCCAAACTGTCACATTATGGATAATATTTGGCAGGAAAAAGTTGCAACCCTGAAGTTGGAGGTAAACTGATTGTGATGGGCGTATACCCCACAATGGATTGAAAGCGATTAAGATGTCCAGGCGGGTCAAGTAACTCCATGGGGTGCACCTGCAGGAGAAGCCAGGCAGCAGGACACTAATTAAAAATATGCTCAACTGTGCAGGAACAGTATGCTCAACTGTGCAGGTGAGACCAGTATATAGCCAGGTATCTAGGGGAAGGCTGTAAGGAAGAAGACTATAGTCACTCCTTGAGTGGAAGGAGCTGGAGACAGGCAACCCAGACAAGGCAGAAGCCAGTAAGGCAGGGAGACACCCAGGGAAACTGTAGTGAAAACTAAGGCATATTAGAAGGTCCCTGGGCTGGAACCCAATGTAGAAGACAGGTCAGGGTTCTCCTACCAGCCACCAAATAGTGGCAAAGGGCATTGGAGATGCCAGCCAGACAACAGGATCTGGAAGGACTTTGAACTCCATGAAAGGGGAGAACTTTGGTGACTTTGTCAAAGGGCCAAGCCACAAAGTGGTAGTTGCAGATTCAGGAGTGGCAGGGAAGCAGAGTGAGACAAGAGAGAGAAGACATCACCTGAGGAAGAGTGCAGGCTACCGGAGCTAATCCCAACATGGCCAGCAGGAGGTGATGCCAGCACTGAGAGAAACTTCTGACACTGATTTTTTTTCCCACATCAATACTGGATTTTTATATAAGTTTCACAAAATCCTCAGAGATGGGAAATCATAAGTTTAGCAGACTTATTTTCCAGGAATGTTTTAGCCTATAAAAGGAAAATAAACAGCAAAATGGGATTAATAGCTTTCTTAATGTATTTCCATGAAAAGTGCTCTGTTTGTATTGCCAAATAAAACCTTTAAATGTACCATGACAAGTAACAAGTTCCGTGCGCAGTATACTGGTTTATATCTATATCTATACACACACACACTAAGAAACAAAACAGTATGAAATTTAGGATCCAGGTCTTCTGCCTTGCTGATGAAAATGGGAGTTTCGCTTGAGTAAGGACTGCTAGATCAGGTACCAATTTTATTCCTAAACCCTTGTCCCTACAAAGAAGTGCATAAAACTGTGCAGAACCCTACTAAAATCAATGGGATCTGCATAGAATCAATTGTAGAACTGGAGCCTCAATGCTGTATTTGCTTTTTCATGCCTTTGAGTTTATGGCATCACATTTGAGTCTAATGTTTTCTTAATTTCCTCACAAAAACAATTGACCAGCAGCTTAAATTCCTCAGGGGTAATACAAGAGTGATCTTATGTGTTTGTGCAGCATCTAGCACAATGGGGCTCCAACCCTCATCCGGTTTCTTAGGCTATGTCTACACTTGGCCAAATAAGTCGACTTTGCTAAGTTGATTTAAAGTCGGCTAAGTCGACTTTGTTAAGTCGACATAGCATGTCTACACTATAAAATTAGGTCGACTGAAAGTGGACCTTGCCAAACTGACTTAGAGCGTCCGCACTGGACGCCTAAGTCGAGTTGTAGGGGCTAGGTGGACCTGGGACTGGTCCATGGTGGCAAGGGGGCACCTCTTTCGAAGTGCCAGGGGGCTCAGCATTTGCCCCATTGTACCAGGATACAATGGGGGCTGAGCAGGACAGGGACAGTGGCAGGGCATAGGAGCGGGGTGGGCAGGGCTATGTCCTGTCCTGTGGGTGGGCATGCCAGGCTCTGGCTGTGCCAGCCACCCTGGCAGGGAGGTCAGTGGGGTAGCCCTGGGGGCCTTTAAGTCGATTTAAAGTGGACTTGGGGTTAATCTGCGTCTATACTGGCTATGTCGACTTAATTTACAAGCGTAGACGCACCCTTAGGTACTACTGTAATATAAATGTTTAATGCTACTACAACTAATAGTAAGAATTCTATGGAAACTCTGGGTCCAATACTGTATCCATTGAAAAGGATGTCAAAATTCCCACTTAATTCAACCAAAGCAAGATTAAGCCCTATGGCTCTGATCCCATAATTGACTTAGTAAAAGAACCCTTTTGCCTACATGTGGACACTAAAAAATTGTTTTTAAAATGATGTCTATATGGAAGGATGGAATTTTAAATAAATGTGTGTTTAGAAAAACTTCCCCACACACACACACATATTCCCCCTCCCCCCAATATGCATATTGCATAACCTCTACTTGGAGGTATCAAACCACAAGTTCCTGGCCTGAAAAGAAGACTCTAGAGCCAATGGTATATTATCATCATTCATGGAACCCGTTTCTTGAAGCCAGAGTTTTCATTCTTGCAAGGGCAGTTGGTATTCTGAAGAACTAAATTTATATGGATAATTAAGTACATTATTTTCCTCTTGTTTTTTTCTTAGTCATAGCTTACTAAAACACTATTCTGATATACATCAGTAACATACTATTTATTTTTACATATATTTTCATTAAAACAGAGGTCTGGACTATACATTTACATATAGGAAACAAAAATTGGAACCAGTGTCTAAAATATATTTGATATTGTTATTTTCACTCTATTTTTTTTCATAGTAATCCAAACCATACATTGGTAGTTGATATGCAAACAACGAAATAGCCGTGAGAATCCACAGTTAAATAAAAAATATTCTTCCACATGGGTATTAGAGCAAAGCAACTTAATTTTTATCATCATATTTGTTGGAATATTACTAATACTAATTCCACTGTTTGCTAATACACATGGGTTTGCTCCCACCCATCCTCATTCTCCTCATGGATGCATAAAAACAAACTTTCACTTATTTTTGTTCCTTGACATTTCCCCATTAATATATTATTTAATGTAAGAACATAACAATCTTAGCCACTCCCTCTCCACTTTTTAAAAAAAACACCTTTAAAAATATGATTTCTGCAAATGCAATTGACTATTATTGGCTTCTTATTTATTATCTTCCAGCATCCCCTCCATATGCTTTTCTTGTTTACAAGTTTTAATTTTGATGATTTTATTTGTTTTTATGATTTTTGCACTGCTGTATTAAGACCCTGAACACCTCCATGGGAGATTTTATAAATAAAATTATTTCTAAACTACAAATATTTCCAACACCAAACATTTTATACATACATATTCATACTCAATGCTTTTGCTGCCTTAGCTCTTCTCTCTCTCCCCCTCTTCCCCTTTTCTATATGGATAGACAGGGAGCATGAAAGGTTTTTTTAAACTACTTGCATCTGACCCTGAAACAGGAACACTCTGCAAATGGTGTAGTTTAAAGGAAAAAAAATAGCTAATATAAATTCAATACATTTAACTGTCAAGTTGTACAAAAAGCTTGGGGACTTCATGTAAAAGACTTTTTACCTGTCAAAATATTCTTTATCAGTACTAACAATTGCATCGGAACAAAAAATATAAACAACTGCCTCAAAGATTCATTCCAAATATAAGAGACTTGGAGTAAGATTCTGCCAGCAAGCTTTTGCAAATCCTCTATTTATTATATCTTTCATTACAAGAAAGAGACATGCTTTGTAATTCACTATATAAAAAATACCACTAATAATTAAGTTCCAAAGGGGTAGCCATGTTAGTCTAGTTCAGCAAAACAAACAAGTGCCACCAGACTCTTTGTTTCACTAATAGTTAGTAACAAAAGTTAATGCTAGCAAGCAATTAACTATATCCAATTCCCAATTATTTTATTCAAAGCAATCAAAACTAAAGCTGTCATAAGAGTGACAAGACCATTTTGTAACAAACAATCCTAGGGATGCCATCATTCTCATAATGTTTCATATTTAGGGACTATTATACCGTTCTACACAGACAAGATATATTTATGAAGAGTATCAAATTGTTACTTTAATGGTATAGCTGAGAGGGCAACATTCTTTGATTTGAGGCTTTTCATTAGAAGCCCCCAAATCCACTTCTCTTTGTTACCATAGCTTTCATAAGACCCTGCCCAGGCAACAAGCTACTAGATAGACAACATTCCTTGCAAGAATTCTCTGTTGAATATTCTCTGGTATTGCATGCATCCACTAAAAGTGAAATTATTTGTCCTTTTAAACAGGCTAAATGATATATCTCCAAAACAAATTCTGTTGACTATGGAAGATGTGATTTCTAACAATTACTCACTTCCTACAAGAGGGTAAAATAACTGTTACGTAACTCAGTGAGAATTTCTCCTGAGGCACTGGAGGAGCATATGCTAGAGCAGAACTGAGGGGGAAGGAAGACGAACACACACTATGCATTGCTCTTATAAAAGCTGCCACACTGTTTCTCCGGACAGTGATGAAGGAAGAAACGGTTACTTACCTGTAACTAGTGTTCTTCGCCGACTTAGCCAGCAGAGAGTGTCCTCTTTCCGCCTTCCTTTTCTTCAGCGGGGCTGGGGAGTGGGGACTGGTGCCGGTGTGTCCCCCAGTGCAGAGCTGCTGGTACCTGGGAGCGATGGTGCCGGAGCTCTTTGTTAGAGACTTTAGCTCTTGCTGCCAGCGGTGCGCTCTGCACCAATGCTGTTGAGCCTGAGCCTTGAGTTTCTGCAGGCTGGAGGGCTTCCTCCATCATGAGGAGTCTTAAGACTTTGCGCCATTTCTTTCTGGGTCCGCAGCTTGAAACTTCGGCACAGCTTGCACTTATCTCTTAAGCGTGACTCACCCAGACACCGAAGGCATGACATGTGTGGGTCATCTGTTGGCAGGAACTTCTTACAAGAGTTGCAGGCTTTGAAGCCTAGCATGCCCTAGTTTAGCCATAGGGCAAGGGTGACTCCCAACAGGAGTGTCTTGTTGAACCTAACTATAGCTATTAGCATTACAGTAGTTAAGTAATCATTAACTACAGGAACAAATACAAGAACTAGGGGATAGCTGGCTATAAATTCCAGCAACCGTCAGGCAGTAAGAAGGAATTGGGGAGGGAGAGGGTTGGCTGGACTATATATGGAGGGGCACGGGAGCGCTCTTGGTAGCTGCAGCCAACCCTGCAGATAGTCTAGGGGAAAAGTTTCCGGCAATCTGTGCACGCGGCGCACGCACACCTGAGTTGGAATTAACATGAGCAATCACTCGAAGAAGAATGACAAGTTCAATATATTTCCAATGGCATTTTTACCAGTGAGTCCCCTATAGAGTCCCTGCCAGAACAACTCACACTTCATCTTTGAACACCAGCAGAGATAAAGCAAGCCTCGTATGTCTCATCTACACTTGAATTTATCTACAATCGTGTCTGGTCTCATTACTCATACGTATTTATGTCATTAATAAGTGATGAGCTTGCCTTCCCAGAAAATTGCATACAGCTGAAATATTTCAGCTAAATGTGTAAATGTAGAAGGGGAAAGGGAGGTAGAGATGTTTGAATTATAATAGAAATAACTAAAGAAAAGCAAGCACAGGAAGAACTTTGATCTTTCTAAGATGTTTACTAGGCATTATAATGTCATAAAGAACTAGTGTACATCAGGTATTATTTGCAAGAATGCATATGAGGTGTATGTCTACCTTAAACATTCAGAGCATTCCTTTTTAAAGGTTACTAATGAAAGCTGTCAATGTTAGATAAAGTTGTTTCATAACATAGCCAAAAAGCTTTGTGTCTTGCTCAGACTTAGCAAAGGAGAAGACTGGAGAAATCATTATTTGTTTATCCCCAAAGCAGCACGATCAGCACAGATACACAAGTTGGAAGAGACAGACTGCAATGGATGCAGTCCATAGATACAGACAGCTATTATCTGTCATCTCTTTAGGTTTCACATATTCAGGGCTTAGTAGTTTGTTTGGATGATTTATTGATGTTATAGCAACTGGTCAAAAGATTTTACATATATTTATTTTAAAGTATCCTATTACCCATACATTATTTTCATCAAATTACATCAACTACATCAATATGCAATAGTACGCCTCCAGGGGCATTCAGCAAATTGTTGTTTTAAAACAAAGTTTTATTATTCTTGGGTCCATCCAGCTTTGCCTAGGGATTGCTGATTGCTACTTTGATGTGATATCCCAACACTCACTACATAGATGACCTCACATCAACCAAGGAATCTGTCTACAGCATAAGTTCCAGAGGAGTAGCCGTGTTAGTCTGTATATAGCAAAAACAATGAAAAGTCCTGTGGGCACCTTGAAGACTAACACATTTCTTCGGGCATAAGCTTTCATGGACTGCAACCCACTTCGTCAGATGCAACTGCAGCTGCATCTGACGAAGTGGGCTGCAGTCCACAAAAGCCTATGCACGAAGAAATTTGTTAGTCTTTAAGGTGCTCACAGGACTTTTGTTGTTTTGTCTACAGCATGAAGCCGATCTGTAGAAGACAGGAGAAGTGAGATTTTTAGCAACATGCTGTGGTTTTACAAAGTCTGCACAACATTTTTCAATCACAGAAAATTCATTAACCCAGAAGACCCATGAGTAGGGGAGTTGCTATTTAAAAAAAAAAAAATCTTTTGTCGCAAAAGTCCCAACAGAGCTCAGAGAAAAATAATCAGTTCCAACATGTATAACTAGACATAAATAGACATAATGGGCCAATTCATGGCCACGCTCTCCAACACATTTATGGCAGTGTAGTGTCAGAAGTAGTAATAAACTGGCTGGGTCTAGTCACCAAGAAGCATCTCTGGTGTAAGTGCCTGGAATTTGACTAACATGTATAGTTCTCTTTCTCTTCTCTTCTTCAGTTTTTCCTCACTTTCCTTCTCTCAGTAAAGAGGGATTCTCTCCCTGTCTCTATTTAATCCACTCCCACCGTATGCTTTTCCATACTCTTTTCTCTCCTACTCTATCATCTCTCACTGCTGACCCTCACCATTCCACTGCCTGAGTGTCGAGCCAGATCCAGCTAGCTGTGTCCCTACGTTTCTGTGGTATCAGACCATATATGGGATTGACATAAACAAAGATGTTCACTTAGCTCTGCAGACAGGAAACAATCTGGGGCTGAATTAACTTCTCACCTAGCAATGAAATGTTACATACATTTAAAAACATCAGTATGTCACTGATTTACTGTAGTGGCCTGCAATTTCTCTCTATAGATGTATGTCTGATTAAGTGTTTTTTATTGAGGGAACTGTACTAATTTAATATGTTTTATAAATATAGGTTCCTGGAGTGGCACTTTGAGAAATATTCCCCACAGGCTTCATTTAAAAGTAGCACAAGTTAGAACACAGCAACACCATGGTTATAATGACAGCAACTACAAGGGAGCATTAGCAGCAAGATGTTTAAGCTATGGAAAATAAAGCTTCTGTTATTGACATGCTGGAATTCCATTAGGTGGACATTACTGCCATACAGCATCTTGCTTCAAATACTAAAACAGAAGCTGGGATGGAACTGTGTCTTCCATGAGTTTTCCAAACCAGAGCTGAGAAACAGCTGTATTTTCCCTGCATACCAGGAACTTTCCTTACATTTTAAATGTTAATTGACTAAATTTCAACAAGTTCATTTTCAGATGTTCGACTGCATCCTATTTTTCCACCATCCCAAACTTTCTCACTTTCAAGCTGAGAGAAATATTCTTGCTGAATAGAAACATTTTATTATAAAGACATCTAACCACGTCTGCGTGTGGTTGGAAATACTAGTGATATTTGGCATTAGTTGCTGTACTTATATTTGGCACTATTAGTTAAAACTGAAGTTTTCTTCTGAATGGTGACAAATATTTGGATTTTAAGAAACATTATCTAATGAAAGAACTCACTGAATGGTGTTTACACAGGGACAGTCTTATTAGTGTAGCAAACCATAACAATCTTCACCGAAAATTGAAAAGGAAAAGTGTATTCTCTTCCAAAGACTTATACAAATGTGAGCAGTGCCATACTAGAAAGTATTTGCTCTAGTATGTGGCGAAGTCTGTGTCAAGACTAGATTCAGCAACTCAATGAGTCAAGAGAGATCAAGGGCATCTTTAATCAAGCAAAAGTTAATGACTCCTCAACTCAGCAGAACTTAGCTCAACAGATGCAAAGTCAATACAGTGAGGGCTGTCTCTACCTCTGCTGCCCTGTACATTCACTCACAGTCCACAAGGAACCCTCCTTCATTCAGCATGCAGCTTAGAAAGCAAAGTGAATAAAATTTGTATTCAAAATTTATTTTTAACTTTGCTTTTCAATGTGTGGTGCCCTATGTAATTTAACAGCACACCACACATAGGAGGCACAAGTCTAAAGGACCCTGGCTCTCTCCCTGTGCAAATATACCATTTTGGAAATGAATAAGGTAGGGGTTTGGTGCATGCAACAAGCACAGTGGTTTTTTAAAAACCTTTCTCATTTGACTAAATCAAAATAGATTTTCACTGGATCAATTACGGTATTTTTCGGACCATAAGACGCACCTGACCATAAGACGCACCCAGTTTTTAGAGCAGGAAAACAAAGAAAAGGGAAGGCAAAGAAGAGAAAAGGAAGGAAAGAGAAAGGGAAGGC